>JAVQJL010028180.1:0-58558 GCA_036024295.1 Nannoperca obscura
GTGTGTGTGTGTGTGTGTGTGTGTGTGTGTGTGTGTGTGTGTGTGTGTGTGTGTGTGTGTGTGTGTGTGTGTGTGTGTGTGTGTGTGGAAGGATGCTATGCAGTGAACAGGGAGGAAAACCATCAATAGAGAACAATAAGAGAAGCGTTCTATTCTCCGCAACTTGTAAATTATGTAAAGCACTAAGGGGCCTCTGTTAACTATTGTGGGGATATTGAAATCATCCCTTTACATCCCAACAAGTCGAGCACATAAGAGACATAAACCACTTTCTGTTCTGCATCAAGAGAGGCCGAGTCACAGCAGAGGCTCCTAGAGAAGAGGAGGGGAAATGAGGAAAGCTGCAGACTGCAGAAACGTGTGTGTGTGCGCGCCTGTCTGTCTCTAGCATCACAGCTATTGTAGTGCAGGTGTGGACAGAAGACAGAAGCAGCTCTGTGTGCCCTCTGGGGGCCTCAAACACACACGCCTCTGTCAGCAGAGCTGGGCAAAGACTCACACAAACCACTTGGGCTGCTGGATCTTAGAAGCTTATTGGTTTTGCACAAAGATACGCTGCATTTTAAACTGTGAAATGATGATGCGTCGTGGTTTAACCTTCGTCTGCCTGCCTTGTGTGTTTTGCAGGGCCGTTGTATTAGTTTCCAACGGGTCAGAGATGGGGAGTCCACCCCAAACCACCAGGCTCCTCCTCGCACCTCTCCCTCGCCTCCTCCCCCTCCTCCTACTCCACCTGCTGAACTGCGACCTCTGGTCTCCAACTCTGTCCCCCGTACGAAACCTCCATCGAAAGAGCCCCGCACCACGCCACCCTCCCGCGTACCCCCTTCCGTGATCCAACCCCCTCCAGGCCCACCCCCAAGTCGTGCACCCCCAGGACCCCCGCCATCTAGACCCCCACCCAGGCTCTGATGATGAAGAGAGGGCCTCTAATGAACAACTGAGACATCAGCTCATTCCATTAAAAAAAATCCATGTCCCCCTTCCACCCCAAAGACTCGGAGGCAGAAGAGAGGTGACAAATCTTAAGGCAGGAGCTCTGACTTAAAGCTCTGTGCTTTGTTGCTGGACAGCAAAAAAATATTTATCTGACATCAAAATCAGCTACTGAGTTCCATCAAAGATAAAAACATTTTTAATAAAAAACACATAAGCATTATAGAAAAACAAGCATGTAGTTTCTTGATTACGCCTGTATGTACAGAATTAGATGCCATTTTGACTTAAGTGGTAAGAGTAAGTGCAATCCTTTCTGGGAATTCAACATAAAGGATTTATGTGTTGCTGAAAATTAGATTGACTGTTTATACACAAATGATGATGGTAAATAGACCTGTTTACTTTGGGTTGGTATAACAATGTTGAGCAAGGATGTGGTGGAAAATACAGCATGTAGTGAAAGGTGATTAGTAACGTCGGCCATGGTTTTTAAATGTACACTATTTTAGGTTTTGGACTCATTGATCATGTTACCTTTACAACCAAAGAAACCTTTTCTACATTTTAGTTCAAATTTAGTGTAAAGGTTCAGTGATCTTATTGCAACTGCAGGGCAGTTTCTACATATTTTATTTATTGTAATACAAGCCCTGTCTGCATTTGTTTTCTTTTTAGTATGAGGTGGGTTTCTGGGTTGAAGTAGTTGAGGGAGGAGGATATAAGGAAGCGTTGTGGCATGGCATCTAATGTATTTGTGGTGTTGTTAGGACCTTCAAGTGAAAGATTGCATTGAAAATTTGTATCTTCAGGGTTTCTCCTGTATAGTTTATTTCATTTACTGACTGAAATGATCATTTGCATTATTTCTTTAACCTTTTGTTTCTGTCTTCAATAAACAAAATGGGTTTTTTTATGTGCTGCCTGACAGTGAGTTCTTTGTTATTAAGCGTTATAAATATGGTATTATATTTCAGTAGGACTTTTTTGCAGTCATTGTGAATCAGTTTACAAATACATTGGGGTCACTGCAGCAGACACCTAATGGCATCTTTATTAGTTAATAGGATATTGCAGGATGCAACATTTGATGTTGAGTTCCACTTTAATTAAACTAATTACACTCCTGCTGTTGTAAGGACACTACTAATCTAACCATGACATTTATATAGGTAGCCTGCAAAATGAATACTAAATTCTACGATTTTTTATTACTTTTGGGTTTATTAAGTTCTATTTCTACAACGCATCACTGATCTAATATAAATACTTCTTTTCCATTTAAACCTTTGCAGAAGTCCAGCAGTGCACTAAAATTGGCTTTGGAATTTAAGTTAAACCTCTTGTGTTTTGTCATTAAGGATCATTTTTTTAAGTAAATCTAATACATTTTAAATAAAATTTATAACACGGTATGTAAAAAGTGGTCTGAAATCTTTCTGAAGTCATATATATATTTAACCTCAGTGTTGATGACGCCTGGTCTGCGAATGTCCTGAATCAGTCGAGGATATATGCACCCCTCCTCAGAAACAATGACACACTGAGCTCAGACACAAGAGTCCAATTAGGAGGTCAGTCTGCCACTGCCTGACTCATTTTGCTCCAATCCATGTGGGGAAATGAATCACACAAGGCTAATGGTATGTTAACTCACCCTGCACAATAACCTACAGCTTCTCTTTCAATGTGTCTATAGAGCTGCATTGAAGGCATGCGGTCACATGGAAAAACCACCCGTAGGCTGCAGATAACTCCTGTTTCTGATGAGGACAATCTTGTTTTATACTTTGTAGAACAAAAACTACATTTGTATTTTAATCATCTTAAATGCATTTATAAACACTCATTCTCAGTTAAAAAGACAGAAGTCTACAGCGCCCTCAAGTGACCAAAGAATACAACAACAAAAGACGACATTCCTCTTATATTCTGTCTGCAAACCTAGATATGCATAAATACATTTTTTATGTTCATCAAAAGGAGAGTTTTGTCTGATGCATACACAACAGATTACAGATCTTTGACACCCAAAGGATTTCCCATTTGGTTCGCAATATCCACCAAGGCAAGTACAGCACATCCAACACACACTTACTATTGACTTGTCTGACATCAGAGCATTTCTACAGCTTAGGAAAATGGAACGGTTTAAAAACAAACTGGTTTCCACCTTCAATGACAGGCTCTCAGAAACACAGACATACACCCACAACCAACGTGCATGTCTACATTGTTGTAGTCCATTTAGTAATACAAGTATGTTCTTCAGGCTTTCCCCTTTTTCTTCTGCATTTTCCTTCCAGACAGCGCCCCCTTCTGGGCTCCTCTCACCATGCCCTTGAACTGGCCCTGGAGTTTGGCACGCTTCCTGTGAACGCAAAGAATTTGGAGGCCAAATGTGTTAAACTTGCTGCTCATGTAATAACTTATCCCCCCCTGCAGATTTATAGAAGCTGTGCCAGAGTTCTCAAAGATGGAGACCCATGCAATATTAATAATTATTGACAGATTCTTATTATTTGTACAATTGCTTAGATCTTTGAGAATTTTTTATTATCATCAATTATCACAGTACATCAATCTATTCAATATTCTATCTCCAACCCAACCAGGTTTTAGACCAAATTCTTTAAACTTACATAAATAAATGCATCAGTAGATAATAAATCAGAGACGTTTGTGGCATTCTACAATGACAAACATGTTGCCAATACCTGCGATTGAGCTGGGCCTTCTTCAGAGGGATGTAAGCATAAGGATCAAGCTTTCCTTTTTTCTTCACATCTCCTTTTCCTTTCTGAAAGATGAAAGAACAGCCACTCAGAATTATGGTTTTTAACCAACAAATCCTGTAGTGTCCGTTTCTGCATGCTGTTGAACTCACCTTTGACTTGTAGTCTCCCCCGATGTCTTCCCTTCCTCCCAGGGGTCTGTGGATACCCGAGCCCCCAGCTGAGGAGAAACAAAATGTGCTGCTTACTCTAAAACCACAATTCGTCATGGACATGTTGCTTTGTGGTCATTTTGGACCTCCAGAGCCTGCCCAAATGTTGACCTAAAAAGAGCTCATGTAATCCCAAACTCTTGCCTACAACCCAAGCTTTATGCACAGGCTGATTCATTAGAAATGTACAGAGGGTGTTTTGCTACCAGTCCTACATTTATATTTCAGCTGGGGTTCAACATCCATGTCCTCGAAGTTGTCTTCTTGGAACTTCCTTTTCTGTATCTTTTTCTGAAGGTATAAAAAAGAAAGAAATGTAGGTGGTCAATGAAAAACCGCAATAAAAAGGTTATCTCTGTGTGTCACAAAACTTACACTCTTGACTCCAGCCTCTTCTAGGATATCTTTCATCTCTCCCTCATCTGTGGGGAAAGTAATGGGTTACTGTCACACGCTGTTCAGACATAAGGCAATGTACGAGACTCCAGGATCCCTCTTACCTTTGTCTTTCACATCATCCTCTTCATCCTCCCTGATGATCAGCCGCCCGTCTGACGTCACCTTGAAGCCATGCTCGACCTTTGCACTCCTTTTCAGCGCTGGGTTGGTGGCTGAGAAACAACTAAACCATGTTAACAGATACCTCCACAGAATATAGTAAGCGTTTGATGCAGACCCACAGTAACCATCTGTTACCTAGCACTCTCTGGGAAACCTTGGAATCCAGGAAGTTAAGTGGATCATCTTCCGCTCCTTCTTTGAGCCAGGCCCGTCCTTTCTGCTGTTTGCCTGCTTTCTTCTTCGCATTACCGGCCTTCCCTTCATCCTCTGATAAATCACTGTCCGACTCTGCGAGGATGTCCTCAATACTGGAGAGGAAAAGAGAGAAGGTTTATATGGAGGAAATGGGTAAACTTATGAGGGAAGGCAGGGCTTTGTGTGTGGAACAGTCGCCTACCTCTTGCTCTTTGTTTTAGGTGCCTCGTCTTCGCTCTCGGAGTCGTCCTGCTGCTCTGCGACCTGTTTCCGTCTCTTGGTGCGAGCCTCAGCCTTGCGGATGTTAGCAAGCACCTTGTGGTGTTCTGCAGGCAGTATGCTCTTCACCAGCTCAAAACTGGAAATAAAGCATATCATCAGACACGTACACAACGATCTCCCAAAATCTCAAAACACAAACACTCAGAAAACAAGGATTAAGTACAAATTCCAGTTTAATAACTCATTGATATATAGTACTGGTGCAAAAGAAGACACCGCTGTGCCAAAGAAACAGGAGGAGAGTAACACGATGGTGAGAAACACGCATTGTTACTCACCATCATGTTTCCCTCAGAGCCACAAGTTAGCTAAAAGATTCACAGTTAATATTTAGTAAAAAAGAAAGAAAGAAAGAAAGAAAACTAGCACTTACCCAAACTTTCTGATGAACTTAGTGAAGATGTTCTTCAGTTTGGTTCTGAAGTGCCTCCTCACATCATCTTTGATGTTCCCAACGCCCTCCATCTAAACACACGACATGATAGTGACGTTTGTAATAAATGAGGGCACAACGGTCTTATATAGTATCTATATTGTCGATGCCTACCATGACAGTGGCATGCAATGCCAGCGTCTTGGGATCCATGATGAAGAGGATGACCTTGATGAAGCCTAAGGCGGCTTTGACTATCTCTCGGGTACGAGACGACAGCAGCAGACAAACATTGTGCAGCAGCTGCTCCCTGGTGGTCACCTCTATTGCGTCTGGGATAGAAAAGGCACCAAACTGAATCCAGTCCACAAGTATAAGCCTTCAAAAACACCAACAGGACAGTGCTGAAGTGCTGTCAGCAGGCCTACCTTTATACTCAAACACTAGTCGAGTTAGCGCCAACACTGTGCAGGTGATCATGGTGACGGAGCCTGTGAGTCCTGCGTACACCAACACCAAATACTGCTCCATGGCATCTGGATCAGAGACAGATACTCACTTAGTATTTTATTATTCACGTTGCACTTGTCAAATCTTCAAAATGAAAAACTTGTGTGTGTCCACATACACAATAAAAGTACGTTACCTTTCATGTTCCCACAGAAGCGGACAAATGCGTTTCCTATTTCCACCAGCAGGTTGTAGGCATTCTTACGAGCTCCAACAGACACCTCCTTGGTACATATGATCACCTAAAAGAGAGAACAACCTCATGAAAACCATAAACCTCATTACTCTGTGTGTCTTTGTGCATTTGCCAGCACTTATTTGTCCTTGTACCTCTGGCAGCAGTGCAGTGATAAAGTCTTTGTGTTCGTCGCCGAGTCTCTTCACGATGTGGATCAGACACTTCAGTCTCGGCTGAGAAAAAAAGCAAAACAAATAGAAAGATACAATGAGACAGCACTGTAAATCAAGGTACGCCATCCCGTGTAATGTCTGGTTTATTTTATTCCTCTCTGCGCGGTGGTCTCACCCTCTTTGCTGGCGAAGAGGCGATTTTCAGAGTCTCGAGCAGGACGACTTTGAGTGTTTCCAGATTCGCTACGACAAACGACCTACACTCATCTCGCTCTCCGCCGCACATCTCCTCCAGCACGCGGTACGCCTTCTTCTGCATGCCTGGCTCTTTGGTCTGAAAACAAATGCACCAACAGACACAAAGTTACCGGGACATAAACTTAGGTTTACAGCTTTGGATATGTGTCAAGCACACCGTCTATAACATCCTTACCTCTAAATATGACCTGATCAGCTCAAAGGTTTTAGTCATGGTGACCGCATCTACAGAGGGAGCCATGGCAACCACAAGGTCCATCATCGACAGTCTGAGAGATAGAGAAGGTCAGAACAAAAGTAGCAAATAGACAAAAAATTAGGTATACAATATATTTTCTGAAATATATAAGCGTGATTAAGGTAAAAGTAATTCTATAGCAATATATCCTTATTCGTAATGTCTTACCGTGTGAACTCAGTGGTGTCTGCGCTGCTCAGTCTGTCTGTGGCCTTTTTCAGGAACGTACAGACCATCTGAGGATGATCGTTTTGATTAGAGACACCAGCACAATAAATATGGCCTATTCTGTTACATACAAAATGATGTAAACAAACACGAACTGCGTCATCACTGTACCACATGAGAACATTGTGCAGAAGAATGTGAGAAGAACTTAACTGACCTGTGTTTCTGTGACACTTAAGTAGACTTTGATGGTGTCTAGTATAGCCATCCTGTAGGTGCCGGACTCTCCAGCTGCAGGTTGTTGGCTGTACACGTTGAAAAAGATGGGCAGGAAGTTCTTAGAGAAGCGGCCCACTTCAGCCTTTTCGTCCTCTAAAGACATAAAGCAGACGCAACTTTTTAGAATTACTTGATTCAAGAGTAAAAAGTTGTCTCTCTCTGTGAACATGTGCCTTTCCTACCAGTGGAGCAGCTCTTGCTGATAATAGTGCGTAGAGCCTGGCACACTGTGAGCCTCAGGTCTGGCCGTTCGTTAATAGCCATACCGAGCACGCGGGCAAGGCCTTTAAACGATGTCAGCAGGTCCACAGGACATGTACAGAAGCCAGGGAGCATGGTCCAAATCTAAAAGAAAAGCCATGCACTTCTCAACAACTCTTCCACTGGAACTCTTTACTCGAAGTACATCAAAGTTAAGTTAGTGTAGAGCTACCTGTAGCTGTAGTGTCTGGTAGACTTTGGCCTCAAGCTTCTGTCCTGCTTGCTCCAACTCTTCAGCTACAACACAAGAACAGTCATCAGTAAATACACATTTAAAAAAAATAGAATCAGAGCCTCAAACGGCACATTGCACACTTTGTTTACCTCTCTGCTTGAGTGTAGAAGCCAGAGGAAGGAAATAAGAAGCAAAGAAACTGAGGTGAGTGTTCTTCACATGATCCCGTATGACCGGGACCAGCCAGCTGCGCGGGAACTCCAAGTCATCCCTGGTGGGAAAAAAAACAACATGCAGTCTGTTAAACACCCCAAAAAACTCCACAGTGTTTGTGTGTCCGTGTTATTTTGCACTTACTCAAAACCAGTGATGTTGAGAGGCACAGCACCCAGCACAACTTCAGGCCCCATGCTCTCCATAGCTCCTCCGACAGCCAAGTCCAACTCGCCACTGAAGGGGAATTGAGGAGTGGAGCGCAGGTCTGCCAGAGACTGCAGGGACTGTCCAGGACACAACACAAAGACTCAGGCGAAACATGAACCTTTTATTTGCTCACATAGTGATCTGCAGCGTTTAGCGACTGTACCTTGGTCATGATGGGGTGAGCTCGTTTCCCCGCAACCCGGTAGAAGCAACCCAGAATCTGCAGCACAAATGGCCAGGAGGCATGGAAGCGATAGGACAAGCCTTCTTCTACAATACTGGAACACACACACACGTCATGATGAGCACTTACATGTAGTCTAGACAAGGACAGGTGGAAAAGGTTGAGCCTAGCTTGGCAGTTAGTTGACAGTGATGGAACTTACCGAAACATTTTGCAGACATAGGAGGGGTTCCCTGCAGAGGCTGAGGCAGTGATCATGCCCATTTCCTCCATGCGAGGGGCAAGACATTCAGTCAACAAAGTCTGAAACACAAACATGAATAAATCAACAATTAGGACCCTGCATACACAACAACAACTGACTTTCTTTCCTTAGTCAGTTATAAGGATTTTGCAGACTTCTGTGTGGAACATCTTCATCAACTTGAGTTACTAAATGTGAATGCCCGGAACATAATTGATTCACCTTTAGTGTATTGGCGGCTGCAGAAACCACCTGTGTGTGAGGCGACAACAGGCAGGACGTGGCAGCGGAGAAGAGGCGAGGGAGGTGACCCAAACTCAGAGAACTCTGCAAACTAGAAAGAGATGCAGACTTTTTGACTCATCTGACAAAAAAAAAAAAAAAGCCACCCACCTAAATGTTAAAAGACAGAATTTGTGTTGATGTTGAGAGAAAACACAGTTTATTACTTTGCCAAGTGAACATGTGCTTTCTCCATTACAGCGAGCCAGGCCAGCAGAGGCTGCAGGTCGTTCTCGCTGGGCAGGTAGTCATACAGAGCCTGAGGATGAGAAACGACCCATTAGCTTTCACGCGGCCTTTCGCATTATGACTTTGGCCCGTGTGCTATGTTTGTATTCGCTCACCGTGATGATCTGTGCGTTGAGTTCTGGCGAGAGCGTCGACGCATTCGGCTTCCCACTGAACAGCCTATGAAAGGCCTGCATGGCGCTCGCCGTCACCAGCTGTGACCAGAAACACAGTGGTATGTATTTAAAAAATGGCAATTGATCCATGTATTTGGCTGCACCTATGAATGTTTTTGTGTTCTCACCACATGGCTGAGCGTCATCACTCGCAGCAGAGTCTCACAGCAGGACTTGACAGCTCCCAGAGGAAATGTCCCCATCAGCTCCTTTAGGAGACCCAGCACATGAAGTGTGGTGGTGTCCTCTTTACTGCCTGAGGGGGAAAAAATAAAAAATAAACTACAACTTGCTGGACAAGCACAGAATCACAAACTATAATCTACATCACAGTAAGAGCAACAAATGGGTATTATTGGTGCTATAGAGCTGTACGCATCAGTAAAGTCAATGACCATGTTGTCTTACCTCCTGCCTGCTCCATTTCTTTGATGCAGAACTTGGCTGTGGTCGCTGCAGCAGGGTGATGGGTTGGGGCATTATCTCTAAACAGGAAGTCACTACCTCTAAGAATGGAGCAAACACCTTGTTGTGCTGCTTTGCGGACCTGAGAGGAAAAAGTGGACTTAACATTAAACAATGCTAAATTATACGATTTAAGCATCTTCTTTGTTGAATTCGACATGTAATACTTCTGAGGCAGATACTAGCGGGCTAGTGAGGCAGACCTTAGGCTTGCTGTGCACTGTGAAGCTGAGAAGGCCGTGGTAAGCCTGAAGAGTAGTCGGGTAAGTCCAGACAGATGCATCCTGCTTCCTCAACAAAGTGGCCAGGCATGACAGGATCTATAGACGCAAGAATGACTAAATCAATCTTTGCTGCACAATAAAAAAAAGACAATAGGGCTCAGAGACAAACCTACTCACCCATCTAAGAGCCGAGGCGGCCTCAGACGTGGCCTGTTTAGACATGACGTCCATCAGAGCCTTGGTGGTGTCCGAGAACTTAGACATGAGCACTGGAGCAGGAACCCTAGGCAACACGATACACCAACCAGATGAGAAAACAGTTCCCGCTATATCTGCTTAGCCTGGACATGATGGGGGGGGGGGGGGGGGGCGGTTATAGAATTAATTTTTAAAAAAAAGATGTTACCGTTTCATGACGAGGTTGAGGAGATACGCCACTGCAGCCTGTGACTCTGCTGAATCCACAACCTCCAGGGTGGTCATCTAGAGAAAGTACAGACATGCCTCATTTCAAGACACACCTGACCACGTTTAACACACCACACATTAACTGGTAATATCTTAGTGGAGATATTATAAAGACAGGACTCACCAAAGCTGCAAAGTACTCTGTTTCAGTCTCCTTCCCTCCTTGACTACGGATCACCTCAGTAACGGCTGCCAACACTGCACAGATCTGTGAGGCACATCAGGTGACAATGTTACAGCTACTCGAAACTTTATGTGTGTGTGTGTGTGTGTGTGTGTGTGTGTCATTGCGTCTACTCTTTTGATCCCAATACAAAAAAAGGTCCATCTGATCAAAACAAGAGGTTTGCAAACATTACAAATCAGACGTATAGAAATGTCCATCTATGGGGTGTGAATAAATGCTCTACCTTCAGTGTAATGCTTACCTCTTTGTGAGCAGCTGAGTTGGACTCCCAGTAGCGCTGCACCTTTCTGAAGGTCAGGTTGGAGCAGTCCGACAGGCCGCTGAGGAAGGTACCTGAGGTCCTTTCTGACAAGGCCTCGTCTGGCTCCTCTTCCATACAGGCATCTGTACGGCCGCCTGCAGTGAGCTCCAGCGGACCTGCCTGCAGGTCATTGTGTAGCTTAACAGCATCAACTGTTAGATCACTCTTTCCTGTGAGGGAAAAAATGTTTGAGAGGCACACCATTACATTAAGATGACATCCCCATAAGAGAAATGGAAGCATTTTGCAGATAGCTAATCGGGGTGTCCCTTTTCCTTATTATGATCGCATTTGTATTTTATTTGTTTTGTGAATAAATGTAATGAAATGAATCCCCAGTGCATGATGGGGTTTCTATATTCAGACATGTCAATAACTAGATTTTACCTTTGAACATTTTGAATAAGGTGAAAATGTAAAATTGGGAACTCTAGACAGAGGACCTGTCTTTGTTGTTTTGGCTCTATGCCCCCACACTGAATTGGACATTAAATAGGGGGCTGACTTGCAGCTTAAGGGTGTTTGAAATGTTCAGGCCCATGCTGGGGGAACAATGCAGGAATCAAGCACTTTTTAACCCCCTAAATTCTAAAAGAATGCATATGAACAATGGTCGTAAAATTACAACCAAAGTAAGCACAATGGTCCCACTAAGTATGCGTTTCATTGGCCTAGCAGAGCATCACCAGGAAGTGTACCAAGTATCTGACGATATCTATGAGTTATAGATATCAGTCCACCAATCATTAAATGCAATGGATTTCCAACCAAATATCAAAACGGATGACATATTTATTCAACTACTTGTGATATCCTGAAATGTGGGGTGTGTGTATAAACGGGGCTATAATTCCTGCACTGTTCACCCAATGTGTGGATTCAAACACGGCCAAATTACAGCTGAAAGCCCAAACTTTATCTTCTGAGTAATCATAAATTCATTTAAAACCTAATGAGCTGAGTCCAAAAGCTAACACAACTAAATGCGTGTCTCCGGCCAAATACTAACAAACTACTATCATTACCATCATTGTCACGACAGTGTTGTTACATCAGCAATAATGAAGAGTTATTTTTGGTGTAACGACTCCGTTAAGCAATGTGTCTCTCACAGCGACAAGCACACAGCAGTTGTTGTCATTTTAAATCGAAGACTAAAGGGACTGACTGTGTTATTTCAGCTGACCAAGGGGAAAATACAGAAAGATAAGATGTAGGATTTTGCACTGGCAACTTTATCGGCGTTGCTGATAAACATTTAATGGCGCAAGACATACAGTTAGCTTGAGTTAAATGGCTGACGCTAGCTAACGTTAGCACTAGCCAGAGACCCACGTGTAATAGGAAGCTTACCGGTGGGTCGGCTGAAGAAGCGGCTTTTAGCAGCCTGCCGATGGCGACTGGTCTGCGGGTTTGAGTCGCTACTGTGTCCTTTCTTCCACCGTTTGAGTTTCGACCCTGTCCCGGACCGAAGTTTCCCCGATTTAACCATTTTCGGGGTTGAATATTATCACGTTACCCCCAAGTGTCCGTGCAGCTCCAGATGACAACGTCGCTTACCAAATTACGTCACGGGCATGCCCACGTGTCTGGCCTGTCGTTGGTGTTATTTTGCCAGTAGGTGGCGCTGTGCAGCACTCAACAACAACACAACACAAACAGAACACAACAGCTACTGAGATGACATCAGCTCATGTAGACTTCGTGATGCGGTTGAAAGCATCGGTAAAAGCTAGTGGACCTTGAATTTGGATTGATTTGTAAAGAATTGCTGTTTCCTAGGGGAAGGTACAATCTCCATGACAACTGAGAAAACTGGTGAGATACAGTTGAAAAAGCTAATAAGTTGAATTAGGTAATTGTTAAGTCAACCGTGTTATTTGTTTGTTTTCTTGCTATTCTAGCCTATAAAATTATGAAATATAATGTCTTTCTATTTCTATGAATGCTATTCTGGTTTATTTATAATAATTTGGACTCTGTGTATGCCTTTAGGACAGTTATATGTGACCACTTAAAACAGACCAGTCTCTACTCGTGTGACCCCCTCATCATAAGTTACAGCCTTATGGTTGTTGTCAGGAGCTGTGTCTTAGACTGTGGCATTTGAATGATTTTTAGAGGCCTGAACAGATGTCAGTAGCCAGCATTTCGCTAAAACAGCAAAAATGAATAAAGGTCAAAATGTCATTTTGCATAATATAAATCTATATTTTTTCTTTCATACCCCTTAAACCATCTTGTGATGCCCCAGATTTACCTTGGGACCCCTTGGTTGGAACCATTGCTTTAGGATAAGTTCAAACTGAAAGACTTGTGGTGCCCAAAGATCGGGAAAACAGAGAAGTACTTTAAATGTACAATATTTATTGATAAGTTATTCAAGTACAATGAGCATCATATTGTACATAAGTCTACAGTATCTTGTTTGGAGTGATGAAATAAAAAACAATTTGATCATCTCTTATTACCTTTCAGAAAGGTGCCCTCTTTACATTCCATGTTTTTATTATGAATATACAGCTGTGAATTGAAGATGCAGTGTGCACAGTTACATAACCAAAGAACACATGAAAACTGATATTTACATTTTTCCCTACAGTTTTCTGCCACCCTTACTCTACTTCTTAAGTCTTTTTTAAAAAAAGAGAGAGAGAATAGATTTTCCTTATTCGTATCCCCAGGTGAACCCCAGTTCACCAAGAAGCACAAGTACAAACACACATGACAAGGAGGGGGGACCCGTGTAAACAATAGAGCTGTGAGTTGATGTCCACAAAAACAGACAGACAGACTGACTGACACAGGGGTGTGCATCTTAGGACTCTATCTAAAGTGTTTCAGTGCTTTTCAATACTTCATTTGGAAAAAGGAAAAAAAATACAAAAAGGAGCAATATAAAAGCAACATTTTTTTATATAAAAATATACACAAAATTCCACTGCAGTACCAGCTGGAAAAGGATTTAAAGCCCTGCTCCTATTCCTGCACCCCTCTCTGGCACGTCCTTCATATTTTCTTCACTCTAAGCCATGACTTAAGGGTTCACATTGACAATCACTTGGACGACAAAGTCCTTCTGGATCTTGGCGTCTTGCAGACGAGTCTTGTCAGTCAGGAGCTTCCCGGAAAAGAACCACCTCTGGCGGGACACGTCAATTTCTTCCTGTTCTTTCAATTGTTTCTTTAGCTCAGCGATGGAGTCTGCCATGCTGGCTGTCAGACGCACATCCTTTCCTAAGGAAACCATAAGGCATAAGTAGAGTTGACACAAATTTCAGAGCAAGCTGTTGAGACACTGAAAAGCTATGAATTATACATGAGTCTCCAGCCTAGATGAGACAAGATGAAATGTCATATGCCTGGGGAAAGCTGCATAACATGCAGTTCTTTATATTTAAATGTCATTTATAGATTGTAGGTCACACTGGGTGTTTCTTACCTGATGACAATCGCACCCGCAGCTGGAACTCTTGTCTACATGGAGGGGGTTGAGCTTGTTTTTGTGTGCATTCAGAAACTTTGCTCTCACTGGACGTTTCGTTGATGAGGTTGACTGGCGGGGCTAAAGTGTAGGCTGGGAGCTGGTAGCGGTTGCCCAGTTCATCATAACTCTCTGTGAGGGATCCTGCAGAGGGAGAAATTACCTAGATAAACAACAGGTTTCCAAAAACCTTCCTATCAATAACATCAACTAACTTTGACCATGATGTGTAAACCCCTTCTATGCTCCTAACTATTGTCAGTACACCAGGGGAAGTATGAGGCCATCATATTTACTTACCCCACATTTACACGAACATCGGTGTAAAATGGTTAAAAGCAAAAACACTCCCGCATGAGTAGATAAATATGTTTTTCCACCTAACTCTGTCATAGCTTTCTGTGCACCAATCCATTCACAGCGGTCACGCAGCACTGCGACTATTATGTAACAATTACAGCAGTAATCTCTGAACAACTGATGCATGGGATTCTGCAAACTGTCCTTTGACATTTTGAGAATTATTACAGTGAGTTATGCATTTGTGCTGGAAGTTCCAGGACATTTACAGCTTACAATTGATAGCTGGATGAAGCAAATGTCCATAACTGAGAGGGCACGCGTGTGTGTGTGTGTGTGAGTGTATGAGTGTGCCTGTGGGTGGTTTCATACCGTGTGGCAGAGTAATGCAGGCTCCATCCACTATGGCCTGTGCTAGCTCCAGGTCATTGCACTCTGCAGCCAGGGCTGCTGCTCTGAGTGCATCCCAGATCTCTTTCCGTCCATCAAAGGCCGGAGCCGTATCCCAAAACTCATCCCTCTTACTCCGCAGCTGGCCCTCCGTCATCGGGTACTCACTCTTCCACTTCTGACGCTCCTTCTTGAGTGGCTCATTGCGTCCTGAAAAAAATAAGGAAGACAGTGTTGAAATCTGATCTAAAGACTGCCTTAAGAACTGATCCAAAGACTGTAACCCAGTATAATCAGGGCTGTGCTCAGCTGGACAGTCTTGCCAACAACGTTTTGTTGATTCAAAGGCACCAGGAACTACATTTGCAGGTCATTTATCCTAATGACATAATGGTTGCAGCTAAACAGCTAAGGTTAAAGGGATTACAGGGCAGTAAAACCATGGATCTGGTAGTGAAGCTCTGAGAACCCTCTTACTATTTAGATGGTTCAGGTCACAACTGCCAGACAAATGGCTGTGCTCTTTACCACTACCTCGGGCACAAGTGAGTTTTAAGAAATATTAATGTGTCATTCAAATGTGTTACCAATATGTTGCCCTAAGCAGAGATATACTTTCAAGATAAGTCACAAAAAAACAGGTTTTTAAATGGTTAAACCTATATTAGAGCATCAATACCGAAACAAATAACAACAAACATTTACCAAGATAATGTAAGATAGAATTTATGAAAGATACATTGGAGAAGCTGAGAAAACACCAGGGGGTTCAGACAAGGACAAAAGGGCTCATCTTAAGACTCCCACACTGGAGGATCTTCAGTAATTGGTAAAAACAATCTTTGTGTAAACCTCCTTGCAACAACACCATTTCATGTGTTATATAGGCAAAGTAAAGCCAATTACTACTATGCACACAAATGCTCTTTGTCAGAACTCCAACAGCACACAAACCAAGTACTTTTATGCACCTCCTGCAGGTGTTTCCACGCTGGCATATGCAGTATATCCAGTGCACCACACCAAGAAAGTCCATTTGATTCACAGAGGGAGGAAAATCAAAGTGATTATTTATAGTGTTGTGGATTACTGCAGTGCCTAGTGACACATACATGTGCACTCACATGCACTCACACAGACGAGCACACACCAGTGGATTATAGGCAGTAATCAGGTTCCACATAACAGGATTTATCTGCTCCTATCCCATAAGGCATTGGTTGGAGAGATGAGCACTCTTTGGCCAATGAAAGCCAGCAAAAACACTCAGGGACTAATACAAGTCCAAAACAACAAGCACACCGAAATACAAACACAAAGCTGCTGCAAATCACTGATCACGTCATCGCTTCCACAACCTAGACCTCACTGTCACTCTGTCAAACATATAGACTTATATCTGAGGCAAAGCGTTTCATAACCAGAATAAAAGGCTATACCTGTTTACTACGTTCGGCCTCAGGTGCCATTCCAATAATGAAATATCTTTTATCTAAGATATACTTTTCGCATGTGTATTCATTCAGAAGTACACAATGTACACATTATAGCAGTACTTACATTGTAGTTTACTTACAATAAAGCAAACGTTGAGAAAGTAACTGCTATAAAAAATGATACTCTATATACCTCTGATCCAGTGTCTTTGACATTTTAATGTTAGTGAATATTCTATTTGTTTTACTTGTCTTGCACAAACATGCGTTTTTAGTCTTCATGTCTACTTCTGCCATTGTGGACAGGCAGCTGCAAAGTTACAAAGGAGCGCATTAACATGCCAGATAAACAAATGCAAATAGTATGGTTGCCTGAAATCCTAACAACAAACATACACAGAGATAATTGCAAGTTGCTTTGATCTGCTGTGATACCTAAATAATTCAAGAAATGTGCACCTAACAGCTACAGATAAACAATTATCTAGCCTGAGCACCCTGAAATACATTCAGACACAATATGAGGCCAACATCCATTTACTTCAGGGGGTTCTTAGGACATTTTAAAGTCATGAGGTTGCACACTGAACTAAACATGCTTGATTAGAGCTTGTCCTGGTTGCTCATACCGTAACATAACATTACTGTAAGTACCTTTTTGGTTTAGTTTTGTGCTCACTACAAGGAGGCGGATGTAATCAGTGATGACAACCTGCATTGTGTGAAGAACAGCCTCGACTGTTTGTGAACTGTGGTGTGTACAGAGAAATCAGCTTTGACATGGTGTCCCAGGCTGTAAGCCTAGCTACCTGGAATCTAAGCTTAGTAAATTCAAGTAAAGTCAGTGGATGAAGTTGCTACCTCAAGCTTAAACATTCCTGGTAGATGGAAAAACTACACACTAATCTAATTTTAAAAAAAAGAAATTATTTCGTTTCTGTCATGTAAATGAAAGAGTTATTTTTGGTCTATTGTTATTGCTGCACCAATTCTATTTAGAATTTTAATAACTACCTGGAGTTGTTATAGTCATAGCATTTCAGTGTTCAGCACTGCACTTATAAATAGCACAAATGGATCGATGAACACAGAAGAAAACAAACATCAGCATCTCCTAAATATCAGAATCATCAGAAAATAAATGTGTCTCACGTCACCATCAAAGCGACATCAGTGTACCTCTCCATGTATGTATTTCTCAGTAAGAGGCAGACATGTGGATGTTCTCAATGATAGTGTTATGGGCTCGGTCTGTTTGTTAATCGTGTATTTTTAGCCATTCATTTTTATCCTTCTAATTGCTTTTCATTTGTTCTGTTTTGTTGTTTGTTACACAAATATACAAGAGAATCTAAAAACCTAATAACAAAGACAATCCTGATCTCGACATACATAAAACTAATTATGGCACAAAACAGACAGCAATATAAATGTGAAAACATGAAAGCATTTCTTTCACCCTACAAATCTATACTTACTTCTCAGCAAAATCCTAAAGGGTGTGTTTGGAGCGTGATAGTAGCTGTATTCCCTGGAGTTTGGTACTCCCATAGCTGTTCTTTCTCTGCGGTTTGATGCGAGTCAGTTAAAAGTCTGCATTAATGAGCTACAGACACCAACCCCTAGGAAGAGGACTGCTGTGTCCAACCAGCTTGCTGCAATTGACGAGACTACCGCCTGATCCAGTTTGCCACGATGTGCAGACACAATGTACTCATTTACCCGTCATAATACTCAGTTGCTTAAATGTGACCACACTCCCATAACAAACACATCACAACCCAAAAATACCACAGGATCAGTTCATGGAAAGAGGTTCCATATATGGGGAGAGTACGTTGAGTGTCCTAGCCAGAAGGTTGCTTCTTTACAGAGGAGACCTAATCCTATCAGCTCCATTTAGATACAGGACAGAAATACCCAAAGGCAACATGATAAACCTATTAACAGACAATAAACCCTTGTCAGTCTGTTTGAAGGAGAATCTACTGTACTTCTGTGAACTGCCTCCAACAGGTGATTGTTTTTCTTCACAATGCTATTTTTATGAATAAATGTCAATCTGTCTCCCAGACGATGCATTTCCACAATTAACAGTCAGGCAGCATCAACATGTCTGAGCCTATGAACATGATCTGAGATAAGTTGCCTGTCTGTCTTGCAGGTCATTTATCTCTGCCTGCATGTAAATATATTTTGCAGCAGGTCGACGCGAGGCAAATCATGCACCAAGTAGGTCAAACTTTGATATGAAAACTCTGTGTGCAGATCCCTGGCTGCTGCTCAATACATAATGCATGACGATCCAGCCTAGCTTTTCCACAAGGAATGGATTGACCGCTGTTTAAATAAAACACATAAGGGCAGGTCCTCTGCAAAGATTAGACACATGACTAAGCCATGAGGCCTGAAACCTTAAACACCCAAGACAGTAAGATTTCAAAGTGAGAAAGGCACCCATGAAACAGGTATGTAGTGTCCCCAACCTGCATTTGATTGTAAACGCATGCATTGGCTTCACATCAACGCTCATCTGGCTGGTGCTATACGTGCATATGCCTTTGTACTCTCCTGTGCAAGGTGTAAAATAGTGAAACTTGCTGTGTTGTACATGGTTCTGAAAATGTGTCCTGACATAATTATGTGTCTGATGTGTCAGATGATGTGTGCTGTGTAATACCTGCATTTAAATGCATCTCCACAGAAGCAATTACCCCACAGAGGTGATAATAATCAAATGTAATGCAACAGCCCTTAAGAATAATTGTAGGTCCATATTGTCATCACCTTTCATCTCACTTGAAAGCACTCTCTGCAAAAATAAATGCATAGAAACTGTCTTATTCACAGTTTCTGGTTTGGGGACATCATGTCTTATCCTTAAAGCACGTCCGTTTGTGCAGCTGGGTTTCTAATGCATTCACAAAAAAATATGTGTTTAATTCAGCAACTGAGAGTCTGCAGTCCACTGTGTTCCAGCTTCTTACCTCCACGTTTTTTGCTCCTTGTCGAGCTTCGGGCACTCCCTTGTCCATCCATCCTACTCCTCCCCACACAGCCTCCCATCACTGTCCCTATATATTCCACACCAAGGAGAAAACTCATGAGTCTACCTACATATTTGCAACATATTCAAGTATAAATGCTTTCAAACGCATATGTTGGATACACAAACACTGTTAATTATGACGTAAAACGAAGTGCTTTATATAAAAAGCATCAGCAGGGAATAATGACAGCTCAGCACTCCTTGTTCCTGTGAGGTCAGACAAGCTGCGATGTTTACGTCACGTGTACTGCCAGCTCTCAGGGACACGCGCCTGGACCTCATGCCATCGTTGCTCTAATTTTCCATTCCCATATTTAAAAAAAATGTGTTTATGCACTATTAGGCCTACAACTAATGTAATCTGTTTTTATTTCAAATATGTACTTGATCAGTTTGCAGTATAATTAATGACAAACCTTTAGCCATATCAGCATTTAAAATAGAACAGCTGTGATTCATTTTGCCTACCAGAAATCCAGTCTGCTAAATTATGCATTCGTCTGCAGTTTGCTTGCCACATCCGAACTTGCTCTCAAGTGAAGTTATCACTGGATTCTGACGCGACGATCCGCAGAAGACGCGAGTCAGCAGGTTGACAGACACAAACTGGGAGCAGTGTGTCCGTGCAGGGCTGAGGGGCTTGTGACCAGTCTGGCCCCCGCAGAGCCTCCGGGGAATCTCAACAGCCTCTCAACAAAAAAAAAACACAAAAAACCTGCAATCAATATACGTCTTTTCCCCGAATCATGATGCATGAAGCTCACACGCACAATCCGTTTGTACCGATGTAGAATTAAATCCTCATCAGTCTGCACGCATGCGCAATTTAGATCAAATCTTCAATCCTGCGGCAAGCTCATCCGAATATGAGCGGAAAGTGACAAGTCACGCCTCCAGAATAATAGTGCCGATTGGAAATAATGATCCATTCTGTTTGCAAACAAGCATTTTTTTTAAATAATTAAAACAGTCAAAACGATAAACCTAGTGAAAACACAAAACTATTAAATAAATGTCCAGGGTTATTGTGCAATATATGTTTGAATGACTTGACAGGGTTTATAGTCTGAAATCCAAAGCGGAAGTTGTTCTTATCATAACGTAAATGCATTTTAGACTTTTTTCAAGTAAAATCTGGTGTTTGGAATAAAACACACACCTCGAGGTTTATTTATACAATTTAGAAGGTAAGAAACCAACTGTTGGTGGGGGTGTTTCCACCTTCAAAATCCCAAATTTGAGCAAAAAGTCTGACTTCTATAAGGTTATTACTATTTAGTTTCATTAGAATGAATGTTAATAGAACTGTAAATGTAAACTACAAATATGTCAGTCCAAGTAGATTATAAAGCCTAAATAAAATTAACTATATCAAGTTTAAATCTATCTTGGATGTTGCATCTCAGTCTGGGAACAAGTTAATGCCTTCCAATTTAATCTTGGCAAAAAAAATCTGTTAACTTTAAATAGCCTCTACATGCATTTATAGTATATGCAGGTAAAGGTAAAAACACCTCACATGGATGTCCAGGAGTGTGTCTGTGGTGGAGTACGTGACTATGAAACACAAGAATTAGGAAAAGTAACTCTGTGGGCAACGTGATGGCCTTCGTGAAAACACAGATTTTGCTCCAGTGTGTATATAAGGTTATCATCCTGGAATAGGAGTACATTATGAAGGTATGGACATTTGATTGTGCTTATCTTATTCTCCAGCCATTAAATATGCTAAGCATTCACCACATCATGCCACTCTAGTGGTACGCTCTCTACATCATTAAAATTTAAATAATTGGAGTGTAACACACCAACATACCCAAGCACTAACAGGAGAGGACATGCAGTTTAAAAACAACTATTGAAATGCATTTGCTTCCTAATTATATAAATTGGTGATAGCCTGTAATATATACTCAATTATTATAATAAATTATCCTCCCATCATGCTATACAGCTTCTGACTAAACATGACATGTTGAACACTGACATCTGCTGGAAGATTGAATACTGACAGGTGTGTGTTTGTGTGTGTGTGTGTGTGTGTGTGTGTGTAGACACGCAGCAAATCGCCTGATTCTGTCTGAAACCGGCTTTACAGACTGAGTGGGAGGGTGTGATGAGCAGTGGCAGGGTGAACTCTGTTATCATCCCTTATCTCTTTCTCTTGCGTTCACCCCCCGTAACTGAAAAGATTGTCTGCTTATAAAAGGCATCAAATACTTCTTCAGAATAGTTTAACGTCAGCAAGATCGTCAGCTCAAATTGGAGGGAAATGTTTCATATCTTTGTGCATCTGCACAGCTGCTTATTTCTGATGTGATATATTCATATGAATCCGCAGATCAAATCTGGCATGCATCTAAATTAATCCTTCCCTACTAGCAGCATGTCTCTGGGTCTGTCTGCGTAAGCAACTCTGTGACATAACACTGGAGCTGGAACTTGTCTGCTCAGTGTTGTAAAATGATCATGGGGGAAAAGAAAATTAAATACCATATCCGGTGGTTATACTTTGCATTTTGATGTACAGAAATGCAATCTGTGTATGTAAAATAACAGTGAATGTGCATTTTAATAACTGGACTCTGTGCAATTGTTTAAATAAATCAATTTATAAAGATTTATTAACTTAACTGGTACAAAATACACAAATAAGACATGATCATGGTACTGTAGTTTGCCTGGAAAATTCATTTCAAATGATAATACTGGAGTGCACACATGGAATTGGAGGTGGTGGTGTTGTGAGGAAACATTATGTCCCAAACGTTAGTGTTTTTTTTTCTTCTTTTTTTTGAATAAAAATCAGCGTGGGTGTTATTTTAAAAGGTCCTTCAGTCCAATAATATCTCAGTCAATACATGTGACTTATAAAATTATCAAATCCATCAGTAGGTCAATGCTCAGAGTCAAGTAAGACCTGTTTCTAAAACCCAGCAGAGAACAAACCATCCAATCACACAGTGACTTTTCAGAGGTGAAAAATGTAGACTGTCAAACCATGAGCAATGCCACAACAGGTTTTTGAGGTATTGAAGGTAGATTTGACCCCATGTTTCTAGCTGTATGGAGCCACAATGCAAGGATCCTTCAAGCCAGCCAGATCAAATGACCAGAGTGGGATGGACCGAGCAAAGATCGACAAGTATGCCAAAGTAGAGTCTGTCATACACGTATTAAGTCCTTTTTAACTGGGAAGACGTCCCACGTCAAACCATCACCACGTGGGGCGTGTCCTGAGGGAAGGAGAACGCGTGTCACCCAGTGACTACAGACAAAAGACAAAGCAAAACACAGGTTACACGCATTTGGCATAGATGATACCAGGGCACCTTAACAGAACATTACAAACATTAGCCACACCTTCTCTTCTCCACGCCAAAGAAGACTTTCCAGTTATTCAGCTTGCCATAATTGAAAGGGTTTCTGTACACCTGGCCAAACAGTTCAAGAAAAGGAAAAGGAGCAATTAAAACATGTATCGCAGGTCACTGGCATTTAAATCAATATTAAAGCTTTTTTCCCCCCATTGGTTTGTGGCTCAAAATTATATCATAATAATCTCCCTTAACTTATCACAACCTGAATTATTTTAACATTTGAAATATTTAAGGCGCTTACCTTTCTTCGTTTTGCCATTCGTTTGATTTCTTTGCCATTAATGTGTCTTTCTATGCTGGTCTCTCCTCTAGATATGAGAACTGCATGCCAAAGAGTGAGAGCTCCCAGGGCCACTCCCACTGTGCTAAAAGAACAAAAACACAATTGGACTTGATCCACTGCCAAGAAAACGAAAGACAACCACCATGTCCCGGATCTGAACATACAGACAATTAACAGTATGTAGTGCACCATGTTTGGAATTGGTATGAAACAAATCTATGTACTTCAATGTTTTGTACTAACAGGAAGTGATAAATGAATTGTGAATCAAATTGCAAATTTGGAATGCATCTGCCAATCATGCTTGATAATTATTTTCTGGCTTCTTCCTGGAGCGATTTCATCCTTAATCCGCTATTTTATTTATTTTTCGCATCTGTTAGCAGCTCTTTCATTTCCTTGGTGCATTGCCTTGTGGGACATCAACAGCACGCTCATAAATAAAGCGGGTTTCGTGCGCATACTGATTTCTTTGAGTATACTTACTTTTGTCACTTTTCCATAAGGTTGGTCAACAGTAGCTGGCAAGATTCTATGAATGATAAGAGGCAACATGAAATGCATTTATTACCTGGTAAGCACCCACATGTAGATGATGCACTTATGAATCATCTTATCCTTAAAGGTGTACGGAGGTGCAGGTGTCTGATAGTTGGTCTTGACAAAAATAAGAAGAGCACATATTATATTATATTATCATAACTAACAGACAATACAAACACATGAGCTCAATAATGTTATTGTGTGTGTACTTTTGCAAAATGTACCTGGCCAGGGGGGAGAAGCCCTATAAGAAGTCCCATCCCTGTCACTGGTACCCCCGGCTTGTCCATGTCCAAATGCTTAAAGCGCTAATGGATCAGCAGACACACACAAAGCCGAGCGTTAAAGACAGAAACAAGGCGGTGTCGGTAAGGAACAGTTAAGTGCCGCAAAGGAAGACACCAGGCATGGAGGGAAGGTACCAGACAAAACCAGGACAACACATCAAACAACCCAGCAACAGCGGTCCAACGGTGCGCTGCGAGCATCTCACCTCAATAGCACTGTATGCATCTAGGAACAGGTTTCTGCCACTGATGCTACAGTAGACACAGCCCAAGGTCATGAAGAGGCAGAAGGAGAAGAAGTACCGGTGGTTAAAGTGGCCCACGCAGTTATTCAACCAGGCTAAGATACTGAGATTAAGGAAAACCACCATCTCTTCATATTAGGTATTATTCACATTGAGTGATTTCTGATACTACAAAAATAATGTTTGAAATAACGTAAGCACAAAAGGATACGACAATGATGGTCCATTTTCAGAATGCACCTGCAAAAAAAAAAAAAAAAGAAAGATTCAGTCTGACACTCATATAGACAACTATATATAATATATTCAACTTAGCAGTCGACAGGATCTTGGCCGACCAAGACACATTTAGTCAGTGAGTTGGGCTTTTTTAAAAATAGAGATTGAGCAATTAGATATTAGCACCAAATAATAGTCACATCTCTAAGACTAAAGTCATATTGTTTCACAATTTTTTTCATATTTATCTCTAACGAAGACTAGATTTCTATGTTTGCATTGTGCCCTCATCTGCAATACTGAAGAAACAATTTTACAGATTTTTCAATTAAAGTAACTAGATAATGAGTTAAAGAAATCCTACGACTATAGATCAACCTAGAATTTATTTAGTCAAGGACACCTTAGGGCTTTTCCCCCCCCCCAACAACTTACATACAAACATACTCCAAAGACAAACCACTAATCGATTAGGTGAATACAGAAGGGGATGGGAAAAACGACACTAACTCACCTGTTGCAGATACCACAGTGGTGTGTTCTTGCTGGTTTGGGCATGATGCATTTTTTGCAGACTGCCACAAATGGACTGTCATTTTTTTCCTGAATGAAAGAAGACGTTGTTGTATTACTAAATCTAAGTCTCATTCAAGGCCAGATTAGTGAAGCCATTTGTGGTTCCGCAGTTGAAATCTTACTGTAGGGGGGTAGCCAGGGGAAGTCTTGGTTGCCTTGTAGTAATGGAAAACAATCATGACGAGGTTCCAGTGTCCATAACAAACATGCCAAGCAATCCACGGAGGGGAGTATGTGTTGAGGATCAGAGGCAGTAGGACCATATAGGCTATTGCCAAGATTGAGCTGGTCAGTATCACCACCAGACAAACAAACACCTGCCAGGCAAAGACAGGGAGAACCCACAGAGAGCTTGCTTCAGAGAACAACGTGTAAACTCCCTTTAATTAACTGAAGCACACAGAAAAACGCACACTCACCGTGCCAAACCAGCGGGTGACATAATCCACAGTCCAGAACACCGGTTCAAAGACGGAGTCGAAAATCACGTCCGAGTCCGTGAGAGAGTTGAAGTAAAGCGACTGCACCAGCAGACTCATGTAAGCCCACGTTTCTCTAACCCACAAAGGCAGCCTGCTCCTTCCCCTCCTGGTGCACGACCTCAACCGCACGCAGCGCAGCGGGTGGAGCACCGAGCTGGGGCACCACCACATCCTGCATCTGTGATGTGCGCACACCTTCGAAGAAAATAGGAGACACAAACTCTCACAGCCTTGTGCCAAGTTGCACGTATGGCACGCCCGTCCACAGCAAAACGGACCTAGTTAGGGCATTTATTTTCATTATCGCACAGTCTGCTCAATATGTTCACAATCAAGACACAGACGCACATCCTTACAAACTGGAAGCTGTAACCAGACAGTGTTTGGCATTTCAGCTTGCAAAATGACCAGATCAATTAATCAATTATCAGGAGGAGTTCATCGTTCATATTATATCAAATTTACCAAACGCAGGATTTGGGAACGTGGATTTGTTCGCAAGTTGTTAATATAACTCGCCACATCGGTCTGTGGCAAATTACATCAGGTACACGGCTACACATTCAAGGAGCATCCGCTGGTGACTAACACAGAAATGCACCGTGTGGTTTACATGTGTGGAAACGGGCTGCTTTGCTGCATTCCAGACAGGGTGGAGTCTGGGTGGAGATTCTGCAGTTAACGTTGCCTGAAAAGTGACACGGGCAGTTGTCTGGAGTGGAGCTGACTTTTGTCACAAGCAGCATTGAGATTCCCTCCATCAAGAAATGTTTGACTACCACCACAAGGCAATCAGCTGTGGCCGCAGGGAAGCACCCAACACTTCATTTTAACTCAATTTAAAAGACACATTTCTGTGAACAGTGGCACAGTTAATCCACACGCTCCCTTTTGTTTGGATGTCACACAGTGTTTTTCTTTTCTTTTTTTTTTAAACCCGACGCTGTGTGCTTCGTTCTGATATTTACCAACATTTCAGATTAATTTTAGGGAATACTCACTGTTCTATGAAGGCAGGGAAACTGCCGAAAACAACCCTTCCGTCGACATTTTCGAGAAAAAGGCAAAATGGGATTATTGCCACATAATAGCGGAGAAGAGCAGGATCAGGGACCTTCTGTGACAGTTAACAGATCTGAATCCTGATCCGGAGTTAGTGCGCATGCGCCCATTGCGCCACAATGGCGGAGAAGGGCATCCTGGTAGTCTGAGTCAGGAATTAATCACAGCATTTCAGACTGGGTTGGTTTCTCCGGAAATGTACATGTATGTGCCCAAATGTCCTGGTACATGCCTCTAACCCTAATGGATCTTAAACAGGCCGTTAACGGCGACCTCATTTTATTAATAAAAAGGTAACAAGCCGGGGGTCTGCGTCTGCGTCTGCGTCTGCGGGATTCTGGGATTTGCAGTTCCTACACGCAGCGGCTCTGCTAAACTACTCTCGCACGCCTGTTTGCTCGCCATGTGGAGCCCGTTGTAAACTTTTCAACCTCAGGTGTTGTCGGTCATCATGTCGTTTTGTTTTAACTTCGACGTTCCGGCACAAACAGCAAACCCGGGCGACGCGAATGGAAGTGAATTGCAAAAGGCAAAGACAGACAATGCTGCTAAATATGTGAGTAACGTTGCTCAACTAATAATGTGTTACAACTAACACGTTACTGACTCAAAGTACTCAAAGCTGTCAGTTTGTGGTTTCTTCTGACGGGGGACTTGTGCCCATCGACCTGCTGGCATAAGTAGGTGGTTATTAAAAGAAAGCCAGAATATGCACATGCAGTTGTTTGCATAATGTTGTGAGGGGAAGAAACTGTATTGCTGTAGTGGATAACATCAACGTTGCATTCACATCTGTAGCAATGCAAGATATGCCAGCAGAACAACATTGAGGCCAGGGTGACATCAGAGCAAATCAGTAGTATCAATGGAAAAAATCAGTTAATCTGTACTAAAATATTCTTAAAATGATTCTTTCTTATACATATCTTAACTCAAGGTCCACCTACTGCCGCATAATGTATTTATACATAAGATTCAATGGGGTAATAAACCAGTTTATTTAGCAGATTATGTAAAAAAAAAATGTAAAAAGATTTTTAAAAAAACATAACATAATGATTAAAAAAAACTCTGATAAATGACTTGATACATTTTCTGGACCAGATGGTGTGTAGGTGAAAACACCCTTAAGGAAGCCAATAATAATAATAATAATAATAATAATACCTAAACTCATGCAAATTAGTTTAGGGATATATTCCTTTTTTTCAATATACAAGAAATAATGTGGCATTTACCAGTAATAATGATGAATCATTTAAACGTTTAGGTATTTAATTTTACTGGCTAGAGTTTGGAATAAATCAAAGGATAGAAAAGTATTGATTTAAACATTTATCCACTTATGAATATAGACCCGTCTTGCGTTACAATAGATACAGGGAAAGTAAAACAAACATTTGGTTGCCTCTTGAATTGAGCCCCCTCACTAATACACACACACACACACACAACGCATATGCAGATTATTTTATTGAGTCATTTCCACTGTATGAGCGATTCCATAACAATTAACATTGAAAATCTAAATTCATCTGTTAGGTGTATATCCACTAGAGAGTGTAGGCAGACTATCTTCTTGCCCGTGAGCCTTGATGTCACTGGGCGGAGGCCTGTCAATAAGTCAGAGCAGCGATCATACAAGTTCATACTGACAGTAGCCTGTGTGAGTTGCTACTGTTATGTCTGACAGGCTCTGGTGTCTGCAAAAAAAAAAAACCCCACCAGTTATCTTTATCTCCACTCCTCTCCTCTTCTGGGTGTAACTAACCTTTGACCATCCAGTCCACACATGACAGCGTTTCAGTCACACAGTGAATCACATGACGGATTTGTAACAGTCTCACGTCTTAAGTTCTTTATTAGTAGAGCACATTTAATAGAGCATAAAGACCGTCAAAGACAGTCTGTAACGTCATTGTAAACCAGTTAACATTCAGTCAAACACAGCGCTGTTATAGATTGGTGTACGATCCAAGATCTTACATGTTTAGAATTTGGTGTTTTCACATACAGAAGGTTCCTATAATAGCACTTTATTTATTTTATTTCATTTATTTCATCAGAAGATGTCACGTGAGCCATGTTACCTGACCTTTAGAGTTATCAAAGCCTCAACAAGTCTGGTTTCAACATCACCACTATTTGTATTGGATGGTAAGAATTAAAAATAAGTTAAGGAAGTGAAATAAGAAATTTAGTAGGTATTGTTGTAAGTGACGGCTTTAATATATTGTGAAATTATTAACACGGCACAGTTATGACATTCACAATTCTTAGGAAATGCCTAGTAGTTTCCAATAGCTACACTCCCTTCATGTATTGCTGGCTAAAATCTGTACTGCCAAATGTGCCTCGAGCCATGACTTGAAACACGTTTATACAGTATGTATGTCATATATTCGCACAGAGCCATCAGACACACATGTAGCTGAGGGAATACATTTGTTTTCACTAATCGTGCATACTGCTTTGTATTTTTTCAGATAGAGGACAACACCAAACCAGCAGAGCCAGTAAAAGAGGCAAAAGAGCACTTTCTACAATCTGACCCACAGTTCCTCCTTATGGATGCCGTTACTGAAACAGTTACCATAGGAACTCTACCTCCTATTCACTTCCTCAACGAGACAGTTTTTGAAAAGACGGCCTCGGAGAGAGAGGACGGTGAAGAAATTCTTTCTCGCACCGCGGAGCAGAGGTCTGATCTCATCTCTGGCGTGTACGAGGGAGGGCTGAAGGTGTGGGAGTGCACTTACGACATTCTGGAGCTGATTGAGAAAGTAGGCGAGACCTTTGGGGGGAAGGCAGTTTTGGATTTGGGCTGTGGTGCGGGGCTGTTGGGGATATTGGCTCTGAAGAGAGGAGCCAGGCAGGCCCACTTCCAAGATTATAACAGTACAGTTATTGAACAGCTCACAGTGCCAAATGTAATACTAAACTGCCAAGAGGATGATGCAGCAGAGAGTGAAGATGCCGAAGAAGGGAGGGGCAAGGGAAAACTCCATGAGGAAAGTGGTTGTAAAAAGAAACAAGAGGTAAAAGATGGCAACCCACCACCTAAGAAAAGAGCCATAGACCAACCCCAGCAACCATTACTAGCCAAATGTCGTTTTTTCTCTGGTGACTGGAGCACATTTCTTGCTTTGGTTAAAAAGGAAGACCCACAACCCAAATATGACATCATATTCACCTCAGAGACCATCTACAACACTGCACACTACCCTGCGCTACACGAGACCCTCCACAAACTGCTGGCCCCAGGTGGACTGGTCTACCTCGCCACCAAATCCCACTACTTTGGTGTAGGTGGTGGACTGCACCTGTTTGAGACGTTTGTGGAGCAGAGGGGCATTTTATCTTTGGATCACCTGTGGGATGGGGAAGAAGGACTGCAGAGACATGTAGTAGTCCTACGTTTTAAAATGGCAAAGGACACCTGAATAAGTAAAGCAGTCCTGGATTTAATGTACCTGTTAACCATGTAATAACTGTCAGGGACTCTTGTGTTCTGTAAAAAAAATAAATAAATAAAGTGATTACTACACAGTTTAATGAAAATAAAAATATCTGAATTTCCCTCTAATCTTCCATATGAAGTTCTATGATAGAGCAACAGTGGTTAAAATAAGGCAAAGCTGTCATTAAAAATGCTGCCTCATCTGCTATTTGCTCTTTGGTTACCTGCCTTCTTTCACTTCCTATATGGACATTTGAATATGTCTGCCAGTAAGTGAAGTGCAGTTGAAAGGGGCTGTTACAGGTCTTTAGATGCATGGGGAGGAAAGAAAGGAAATGGGCTCAGTGACCTTTGCAAGTGATTTCCCCAGTGTTCAAACAGCAGTATGAAAGCCAGGCTTGTTTCTGATGTCCGGCGCAAAATGTCAATTGCAACTTATCCCACCAGCCCAAGGATGTAGTTTGAAAGTGGAGTCTAGAGTCACTGCACATCAATGGTGGGACTCTATGGGGTCTCTGTACCTCTTATTCTAGTAATGGCTCTTCTTGATTGTTTCGGATTTTACCTTCAGTTAAAGTCACTTCATAATCTGGGTCTGCTCCTTTGCCAAACAAAAAGTCATGACACATTATAATGAGCATATAAATCCAGGAAATATGTGCATCCAAGTACAAGAAGGGAACTATGTTGTGATCTTAACAGCACTATGTGGAATCCCCTTATCGCCCAGATCAAGGAAATCCATTGACTTAATCTGACAGGGCTTTTTTCTGGGGAAGTATGCATTAAGTCCAGACACGTTTCTTGTATATGAGGTAACTAGGTAAAAAGGATGAGGAAGTCAGAGGGGCTTTTAAAGGATCACTAAACAATGGAACAGTTTGACTGTCCTCTGGCATGTTTTAAAAAAACGTTTTCACCCAGCTGACCCAGTCCTGTTATGTCCATCTGACTGAACACAATCTGTGTCACATCCCTGTCATGTTTGACTATGACCAGAGAGCAAACAGTTATTTTAGGAAGGCTGTGTGGAATACACCCCTATCAGACTTCACCTTAACAAATAACTCCAGCTACAAAAATATTCACAGGAATCAGTCTCATCTTAAACATGCCCATGACGCAAGTAGTCCCATTCACAGCCGCGCTGATAAATAATATTTAGCAAAGATAACACTTTTTAAGGAAACATAGTGTCACCAGCTCAAACATGACAGTGCATTTCAACACCCACAGTGTGTGGACAGAATTTCCAGTCACTAATTGGGTCAATATAGTGTAGTGTTAAAACACAATTTCACTCTTCGTGTCATACAAAACACCAAACACAGTTTCTGTTTTCATATACCCGGCCAGCAACCTTCCAGAGCGTCAGCTTCGTCATCGTCTCTCATCTCGACAGCTGTTCATGGCCTGTGGGGGAATTCCTGGTTCCTCGAGTAGACACAGCCTTTCCCCTGCTTACTTTATGGGAACAGGGGGCAGGGCCACTCAGATGGTTTTCCTCAGAAACTATTATGTGTTGATTCACTGTGAGGGGGCGTGCTGTTCACTCCCACTGTTTCCTTCTTACTGGGAAGTGACTGTCAGGCTTACCGAACGGAGGGAGTGTATGAAAAACAGATAGAAAGAGGGAGGGAGACTGATGGGCGATGTGAAAGGTGGTAGTATTTAAGGTTCTTTGTCAGTGCTGTATCGTTCCTTGGGACTTGGAGGACATGAGAGGGTGAGCAGAACGTGCAGGTGAACTGGGGAGAGATGGCTAACTGTATGTTCATTCATTTCGGAAAGACTTGCTGCTGACTCAACGCGAAAACATCTTTTTGTTGCCATGGGACTGCTGAAGTGTGTTCAAAGCTTGACTCTGCAAGAGCACACTTCTTAGAGGCCTTCATGAGGGGATGTATTTCTTATATATCCAAGATCTGGAAAGATTTCAGTGAACATCTGGGTAAGTATATAGGGTACAAAACTATCTCAAACTGGTGAATTTATGATCTATTTAAAAATATAGATGTGGCACATTTTATGTAAAATTGTCAGATATGGCTGTACTGAACTACAAGCTACAATCATGTTTTAAGTTGTCAAATAAAAAAAAGTGGAATAGAGTTCTTACAAACAAATACCAACTTCCAGATTTTCTGAGCACTGACAGATGAAGTGTATCATACTATGTTAACCAATCTGATCTATGTATGAGAGCTGTTCAGTATTATTAGTGCAGGCTTTAAGGCTGGGCCAATGCCTTCTTGTAAATGATTTCTTGTCTAGTCAAAGGCTGTAGAACCGGTTGTTTCCCAGTTCAACTGCCGGAAAGATAGGAGTTTCCTGAACATGTTCAGGTGCGGCCTTCCTTAGAAAGGTCATTGTACAGTATTACATGTATCCTTAAAACATGTACACTGACACTGAAGAAACCACAGTGACTTGAGATTACATTGTGGAATTATCTATCTGTACAGTCGCTGTCAATATTGACTCCAGGCCTTAAATGAAGTGTTTTTTAGATGATCCTGTAATACAACACAGATTGGTTAATAAACATACTTTGGAGGGTTCAAAGATAAATCAACTGTATGTGAGCAATCGCATTGTCCCAAAGTTCTTTTCCTGGGAGTATACGGCCATAATCGATGAGTCATTTCATGCCTTGACCAGAGCACTATCACCACTATCTGATTCAGTGGACAGACTTTCGTTTCAGTGGTTGTGAAGAATTTACAGGAATACTTAAGTTGAAAAGAAATTAGGATTCCTCTGAGGACCCTGAAACTCTCCACAGACTCTGGCAAACCACAGCATTGGATCCAATCAGTCATAACTACATTTGGGAGGTTTGTTTTCCACTTCATTTAGTTAATTTCACTTGCATAAAATGGCTCTCAATCTGTTGCCAATTCAGGAAAAAGTACAAACTGTGTAATACAAATGCCAACTATGATTACTCACTGTTTAAGATCTTTACTTAAGAACTTTAGCTGCCATCGTAATGACCTCTTGCTCAATCTTCCAATGTAAGAAGTAGGGCTGACTTTCAAGTCATCACCCTACTTTTCTTGAGAAATAGAGACGGTCATGAGTGACTCAATCACAACGTGCTGCTCAACCACCTTTATTGCTCATTTCCAAATAATTATGTTGTTTTATTGGTTATAGATAGCTTTATCTTGGATTTAGTTTATTTATACACAGTACTGAGTTGAAAAGATCATTATTAATGAAGCATAAGTTGTGTTAAATGATAGCAGCTCCTGAGGACCACATTTTCAAAAGTGCTCTACTATGAGAACTGAATTCCATAGATGGTGGCATATTCAGGTGTCATCTATGGGCTCAGTTCTTTTGGCATGGTACTAGTTTGTCAGCCGCACAGCACCAAAGAGCAGAAACAATGACTTTCACAATGCATGAAGCGTACTTTAATCCAGCATTACTTTTATTTGTAAGTTTGTGTATAATGTTACCTTAATTCAAATGACGAAAAAGGAGTTGATTTCAAATTGTATGTAATGTTGTGAATAAAATATACAATTCAAAATTACTCATCAGAGTTGCATATTGTATATTGCTTTATAAATTATATAAAGTAAACCAAAGTGAATTGTTTTCCTCTGCATTTTATTAACTCTCATGACATTTTGTTTGCATTTTAAAACACTGCAACATTTAAATATTACATTTCACAGTAAAGAGTGAGAGTATTCCTACCATGCTACCACCCATGCCGACCTCCTTTGTTTCCAGGTCTTATCTAAGCTCTAGTTCCATAAAATCCACTGCCTTAGTTATGGCAGTTAGCTAGATTAGCTATAAACAGTATAATTAGATAAGACAGCTAACATCCTTTTCAATTACAATATATGGGGAATTTAACAAAATGTCAGTATAAAATACAACACAGCATGTTGTTAAATAAAGACTAAATCAAAGATAGTTGTAGTGGACCAGTACTGGTTTAAAGCAGCATTTTTTTTTGATGAACTTGTAGTATCTCAAAGTTATTCTGGGATATGCCATGCACTGTACACAGGACAATCCTGATAACCTCTATTAGCTCTGTGAAAGGAATATCCACTTCTTCAATCTCCCCAAGAAAGCACCTCTTTTAGGTCGTCATGACTTCTGAATTTTCCACACATATCTACCACATCTATTGAACAACATTACAGGACAAAGTCCATTATAGTGGTTGTATTTTTCACCATTCTGGTTGAGTCCTAAAGTTCTCGCCTCCAGGCTCCAGGCACGGCTGTGTGTTGTAGAAAGGTGGCTGCTAGAGTACCTCTGCATGTGTAGAGTGAGGTCTCATGGTAACATTGCTCTATTGTAGCTTGTAACAAGGTAATATAAATGAGAAAATGAATGCATGATGAAGCAATGTGAGAAGAATGGCTGACACCCCGATGCCTGAGGGAGGTTTAGATTACCTTTGCCTAACAGGAAACCTGTTGGCTGATAAAGCGCTATGCTTCATTACCATTACTCTTTACTCTTGCAGTCAGTATTTTGAAATAGATAACAATGCCATGATTATGACTCATCAGGGAAGTTATAATAAAGAAAAACGCAAGTTCCTCACGTGTTGTTGATGTTTTTTCATCATAAATGTGTGCTATATTTGTATTTTTCTGAAAAAAAAAATTTAAACAAATGTGCACTCCTACGTCATTATCATGTCCCAAATGTTTACTTGCAACCAACTGTACAACTATGCGTTTTTCATGCTTTAGTTTATGAATCTATATTGAAGTAAAGAAATGAAAACAATGTCTAAACAATTTGCCAAAATGTTATTAAATAACTTATTGGCAATTACAAGGCTATAGAATAATATATAACAGTATACTGTCACTGGGGCCACTTAAATGCGTAATGAATACTTTAGATAATTTACATTTTGGTGATTATACAGAAAGCACATAACTTTAACTCAAGTAAAATTTTGAATAGGGGATTTTTTACATTATTGTATTGCTATTATTACTTAAGTCAATAATCTTACTGTACTGCTTCAACCACTCGTTATTTGAACTTTTCTTTAAAGACCCATTTGTCCCATACGTCCATCATTTGGTCCCCTGACAAAACTTTGAAGCCCCCACCCTGAAATCACATCCGCCTACTGATTGATTGACAGCATATCCGCCAATTATAATCATCAACAAATCTACACAAACCTAAATTTCCATTCCTTATTGGCCATTCATGCCGTCAGTCAAAACGTCACGATCCTCACGCAACCAATGGCAAGGCCGCTTTTTGTAGAGGATGAGCAACAGGCGGTACAACTGCTGAGTCTAGCACAACGATCGGGGTTAAACCTGTATTTCGTTGGTAAACGTTACGAGTGTAAAGCCTTTATGATTTAGGGTTGTCTCGGTTTTGTTGTAGATAGCAGAAGATAACTGCATATACGTTGTTTATTATAGAATAACTAGAATTGTTCGAGGCCTTAGCATGGATGAGGCACGGCCTACCAGTGGTGCTCAAGCCCACGGGCTGGTGCCGCTGTTTCCTCCTGGACTGCAAGCTATCTACGGGGAATGCCGGCGACTTTACCCCGAGCAGGCCAACCCGCTTCAAGTTACAGCCATTGTAAAATATTGGTAAGTAACCCGTTCTGTTGTTGCGGGTCTGACACATTTGAGGCTTTGAGTTTGTGGAACAAGTTTATGTAACTTAGTGATGGCTAGACGTCTAGCTAACTGTTAGTGTAGCTGCTAAGCTAACCTTTCAGCTAACTACATCCAGTACCCACACTGTAGGTAACTTCTGCTATGTTTTGGGGAGTTTGAAGATTCAGTATCAAACGACACCAGCTTAAATAGAAATTAATTTAAATATATCCCACTACTTTGATAAGTTATGACATCCCAGCTAAGCTAACTGTCTTCACGTAAGTGTAATATTAAACACAGTCCGCTTACAACAGAAACATTTCTTGACATGGCCGATGGTTTTCATTTCATGCTTCTCGCAGGTTAGGGGGACCAGATCCGTTAGACTACATCAGTATGTATAGGAGCACGGGCTGTCCAGCTCAGGACATCCAGGAGCATTGGCACTATGTCAGCTTTGGACTGAGTGACCTGTATGGGGATAATAGGGTTCATGAGTAAGTACACTAAATTTAATTCTAATTCAATTCAAAAAAACTTTATTTGTCCCCGGGGGGCAATTAAAGTGTTTCAACACGTTTGATGGGATAGATGAAAAGCTTTCTTTTTCACTTAATTTATTTTAAATGAATCTGTACATCAAGCCTTTCTAAGCATGCCAAATATCTGCTTAAGAGTTGACCACCTAATGACAAACATGGCACCCAATGATCCTCTTTTATTCTAGAGCATACTGTTGATCTTGACAAGCTTTGTGGCTTTCACAAACCTCATGTATATAACAAAGGAATAAAATACAGCTTAGGAAGTTGTGTTTACCCTGTTTCTCACTGTGTGTGTGTGTGTGTGTGTGTGTGTGTGTGTGTGTGTGTGTGTGTGTCTTAGATTCACAGGGGCAGATGGACCCAGTGGGTTTGGCTTTGAACTCACCTTTAGGCTCAAAAGAGAGGTTGGGGAGACTGCACCACCAACCTGGCCTGCTGAACTCATGCAAGGCTTGGCCCGCTATGTGTTCCAGTCAGGTAAGAGCACACCGTTTTTTGGCTAAACAAAGCTGTTTAGCTATTAGTCCGATTAAACAAGCTGTATTTTAGACATTTTAAGGAGGAATTGGTTAATAATTTCAATTAATCTGAATTTAATTTGTTGAACTGATTAAGAGGTAAAGAAAAACATTGTACGTTGTGGCCCTGCATTCTTCGTCATTCACTTGGGAAAACTTGTGTCCTGGAGTAATGATTTGTGTTTTTTGTTTAGTCACAGTTCGTTAATAGTCCAGTAAATGATTTGGACTATGGATGCAGTTGCCTTGCCTCCTTGTCACGTCTTTGTGAATGTGAAGAATGTGTTTTTTGTAAAGGAAGCTTGTAATTCCTGTGATGCATTTAAATATGCAAGAATAGAGGAGTCTGTTGCAGGCCGCAGTCTTAGGTTTAGTGAAACATGTTTTGTGTTTGTTGGAGCTTTGGGTATTGACAGGAAGTCTAATTTCCTCTTTCTTTTCCATTGCCATTTGTGAAAACAATCCTATTAAAATGGTAAACAAGACCACTGTTGTAGTGTGTGTGAATGTGTACTTTGTGTGTATTGGGTATATACTGCACCTCTAGGTTCTTTCTTTAAATCCGCCAGTCGTGTATATAATGTGCACAAGAAAGTGGTTGAGAAGGGAGGGGGCATTTAAAAAGTCATGCAGAAAGAGAAGAAGGCTATTCTCTCCAGGCTCCCCTCTCCTCACCACCCAGCCCTTCTCTTCTTTCCAGCTGGGGTCAATTTGCGCGTGGGTGGGCTGGGCTCCTGAGCTAAATGAATGCTGATTCCTGGCCATCTTCCCCCTAGCTTTTCTCCTGCAGCGAATCTGGGCTGGGAGCACGTTACCTCCCAAGCAGACACATTCCTCAGATGGAAATGTAGTTTTTATGCCTGTCTTGCCACGTTCGAGTCTCGATTTCTTTCCCGCTTGCTCACTCTCATTCTCTTGCTGATCTATGTCCCCTCCTTTCCTGTTACTGTAACTTTCCATCAGGAATTCTGTACTGTCAGATAATGAAAAGTAGGAAAGTAGGACTGCTTCCCGCGGGTGGCTGAAGGTACAGGCCCAAATGCAGTCTGCAGACTAAATCTCATTACAGAGTGTATTCTTGACAACTTAAGACAGAATGTTTTGTCATACTTAAAAAAATCAATGTCTCCTTTTGTTCCCTCTTCCACAGAAAACACATTTTGTAGTGGCGACCACGTATCGTGGCACAGTCCACTAGACAACAGTGAATCTCGTATCCAGCATATGTTGCTTACAGAGGACCCACAGATGCACGCAGTTCAAACGCCGTTTGGCTCAGTGAGCTTTCTCCAAGTGAGTTCCAATATGTGATAATGCTCTTCATGGATTTCTTTGCTTACTAAGATAAAGCAGACAACGAGCAGTTGTGATGGACTTGGATTTATGATTTGGACAAAACGTCCCAGCGTTAGAGAGGATGAGAATCACAGTAGCCCTGCAATTTATGTCAGTAATGATAACGCAGGACACGGTAAGTTATCGTAAGACTCGTATCGTAAGTGCCTGCATGTTGTAGTGTCTGTGTATTCTCTTTGCATCAAGTCACATCAACTACAGTTTTAAATGAATATCTTGTTATTCAGCTGACTGAACACTTTGTGACATTCATGTCAAACATTAATATAAAGACTGAGGCAGCCGCAGAATGCTAACACAGTATCATAACAAATATGATGAATTTTATCTTACAGTTGTAAATAAAGGTTTGCATACCTTTTTTGATTTTTAGATGTTATAATTTATGAAAGTTCAGGCAGCAGCAGTAGTATGAAGTAACAAGATTTTAGACCCCACCCCGTCATGCTCTGCACTGTCTCCTACAGATTGTCGGCGTGTGTACAGAAGAGCTACAGGCGGCCCAACAGTGGAACGGCCAAGGCATCCTGGAGCTCATGCGCGGAATCAGAGTGTGAGTGCAACTATGATTTTAATTTAAGTCAGATCAAGCTTTAAGTCAGATTTTTTATTTTGTGCATTTGTGTGTAAAAATAAATTTTCGCCTTTATATGACATAATGCAGACCATATCCGCTTCCGTTGTATAGTATTAGCAAATCAAATGTAGATTATTTCATTATCTATTATAAATATTAAAATCTGCCTCCAAATGGTCAGTTGTTGAACTGAAGTGACCGAAACTGAAAACACTGTTGCATCAAAGCCACTCCGGTTTGACAAATGCGTTGCAAGCAGCAAGTGATGAGTTTAGTTACTTGTTCATTTATTAACGAAATGTGTTTAACTTAAGGTTAATGCTGTCTGGGACTAATGTTGATGATTGTCCTGGTTTCAGGGCTGGTGGCCCCTGGTTAATCACAGACATGAGGAGAGGGGAGACCATTTTTGACATTGATCCACATCTACAAGTAAGGCTTTTTAAAGGGAACCCTTTTAGTTTATGTAATGTTATTTTACAACGGCTCTCTGACAGAATTTAGCGCCCCCTGTTGAACCGTAATTCTTTGTGCAGCGTCTTCACATTTTTGAAGATTTGAAGATTTTTGTGTGTTTTATTTGACCTAGTGTTAATGATTGCGTATATTTCTTGCTCATCCAAGCAGGAGAGAGTGGACCAGGGTATTGAGACCGAGGGCTCTAACCTGAGTGGGGTCAGCGCCAAGTGTGTGTGGGACGATCTGAGTCGACCGCCGGAGGATGAGGAGGACAGCCGATCCATCTGCATAGGATCACAGCCACGGAGGCTCTCAGACAAAGGTATGCCGGGTCCCAAAGGAGTGAAAAGAGGAGATCCTCTAATTAAGACATGAGCAGATCCAAGAATGCTTAACCATATGTACACAGGAGTTCTGGTTTCATGCTGTCAGCAGTGCATGATGGGATAATTCCATGCTGATCTTTGTCTGTGTGTTGACAGACACAGAGCAGATCAGGGAGACCCTGAGAAAAGGCCTGGAGTTTAACAGCAAGGCGGCACTACCACCCATCACCAGCCAGAGACAGAGCCACGAGAGACCTCAGTGAGTGTTCCTCCCACGCACACACACAAACACGCTAACACGGGTTCAGCTCAGCACAAAGCTTGTATCAGGATATCTCAGTCCGCCGTGTGCAGTGACTCACTGAACTATTGTCACCATTGTTTATTAGCTGCCGGCACAATATGATGGTTTCCCGCTAATTTGTTGTCTTTCGCATAGTCAGGTAGCGGCTCAGTGAGAAGAATTGTGAAATATGTGTCAGACAAAAGGCCAAGGAGCTGCCATTTCCTTCACATGTAGTTCTTACTCACAGACAGCAATTCCTCGGTTGCTGATTGTACCATATCAGACTTCCTTGCTTTTATTTCCTTCTGGGTTGATATCCACTCTTTGTTTTCTCTTCTTTGTCTGTTCCACAGGAGTCGGAAGGACAGTTTGGAGAGTGAGAGCTCAGCTGCCATTGTTCCTCATGAGTTGGTCCGAACACGACAGTTGGAGAGCGTCCATCTAAAATTCAACCAAGAGTCAGGCACACTGCTGCCCCTCTGCCTGCGGTATTGCACCATTCTCCCTCCTACTCCCACACACAATATTGACCATTTTGGAATGCCCCTGGACCGTCAGATAAAAAAAACAAACAGTCCAAACATTTGTGTTGGATGGGCGCGGCAGAATGTCTCAATAAAACACCAGAGCCAAAACACACGACACCAGGGACTTTCTGCAAGTCGGTTCCAAGCTCTGATTTTCCTCCTGCTACTTTCACTTTGATGTCACTTCAAAGTGTCAAGAAAATAAAAAGCTACAAGTGAGCCGACCATGTTCAAAGGGAATCCACCTGAAGTAAAATAATAAATGCAGCCTGTGACATGAATGGAGTGACCGTCGCAGATTTATTGTTGGTCACCTGTAACTTAGAGACAGGATCGGGACTCTGGTCCGCTGTGTTTGTTTTGCGTGTTTTGCCAGTCTGGTTTGTCTGCTTTTGTGTAAATAGGTTTGCTGTTTTTAACCTGTCTTTACTGACACTAGACGAACTAGAGAAGTCACCAAAGGGTTATTGCTAGCCATTAATTGAGCACCTGGAGTTAACAGAGATTATGTACAATGACTGACTCTTTTTACTGTTTCCTAGGCAACCAGAAGTGTGTCAAACGGCAGGAAGTAGCTTTAGAGTGTCAAAGGTCATGACTCGCTGAACTAAAACTGGGCCTTAATATTAACAGTAAAGTTGCCTTTTTATTGTGCATTAGCTAACACATGATCAGTGGATTTTCAACAACTTCTATTTAAGTTTCATGGAGGCTCAAAAAAGGCTTAAAAACATGCCTGCTGTGTAAACAAAAATAACATAACATAATAACATAAAAAAGACAGTTATTACATACAAAACAAATGGCAGAATAAGGATCTTAACATTTGTGTTATGGCTTTCTCTGATATGCTCTGTGTCTTGTGAAATGTACTCATCCGTGGCTTGGTTTTTATTTATTTGGAACATGTGACATTAGTTATCGCAGACACATTTCCACCTAAGCAATTACTGTCCAAGAGGAACTGTAAGGTTTTTCTAAATGCTCCTCTGCACGTGCAGGAGACGAGGATGAACCTGCTGTATGCAGTCTCTGTCTGAGGAAAGAGCAAGACCATAGACAGTTGACAGAGAGACCTTTAGTGTGAGAGAGGGAGAGATGTGCAGGGAGTTAAGAGTGAGAACACGGAGTAAAGGGCCCAATTATGTGATACCGGCAAGGGGCGTGATAACGTCAAATGTTTCCTACAAACTATGTGACTTTTGGTATTCGAAAAGGTTGTTAAAATAGGTCAGCATTTCGAACCATGCGACAGACCCAAGTAAGGATGCCTCTGTCACAGTAGAGATTTTTTTTCCACTTCAAGTCCATAAAGTAAACATTTCAGGTTTTATTCCCATAATAATCTGTCCAAACATGTTAGTCCTTGCATTGTTTTTCTTGAACAGGTGAAATCTTTAAAGCTTCATACTTCATACTGTATTGTTTAATCTTCTACAGGGGCCGGTTGCTCCATGGGAGACACTTCACTTACAAAAGCATCAATGGAGACACAGCCATTACATTTGTGTCTACAGGAGTTGAAGGATCTTTTGCTACTGAGGAGCATCCATATGCTGCCCATGGCCCCTGGCTTCAGGTATACACACACAGACTAGCACATAAACTCAAAGTTATGTTAAGTTGTGGTGCTTTCATATTTAATGCATTTCTTTGACCATCTTCTCTCCCTGCATAGATATTGTTGACTGAAGAGTTTGTGGAGCAGATGCTTGGGGATTTACAGGAACTTAACACTCGTGAGGAGGCAAGTAAAATCCCCCCCCCCACCCCGCCGTATTTTAACTTTTGTTTTGAGTTTTTCTTTTTTTCTTTTTTTTTGTTCAACTGCTTGCCTGGTTTACCTCATATATCCTTTGCTTTTGTACAGACAAAATTACCAAAGGAATACAGTTGGCCTGAAAAGAAGCTGAAGATCTCTGTACTACCAGACTCTGTGTTTGATAATCCACTGCAATGAGACAGAGACACTTAATAACTAGAAAATACCAACAAAAACACCTGCAGACACACTTCCAGAGTGGACCATCACGAACAGGAGACCTCCCAGGACATGCAGCGCCCCTGAGCTGTCAGGGCGCCCAGATATGTTGTTCCCATAGTGGACTGCCAGAGACTGTTTCACTCCTGAAGGTGATCTGAGGGATGATCTAAACACTTTTGACTGTTACTGCATCCTCCAGCCCAACTGTTTACAACATTTCTCCGGAGGCTTGAATGCTTTTGAGAACCTCAAATCAGTCTGGAACCAGCCTGTCCAGATGGTTGACCTGTAGAAACAATCATTACAGGTGACACACTAGCTGTAGGGCAAAACAGGATGTTGTCATTCCTCCGGTAAGGCCTGCCAAGGTCTGAGATCCAAAATATACACCACTAATACAGTTGAGCGTGCATCCTGTGCTCACCAGACATTGTGTCCCAAGCGATAACTGGGTTACTCTTCTTAAAAACAGATCTATTTATTCCATTGGCCTTAGAAAGGACAGAAAAGTCACACGTTGATCTTTTTTTTTTATCAGTGTTTTTCTCAATTGAGCTCATGTGTATAGTATTTACAAATGCTGGACATTTTTCTCTTGTGTGTTTTAAAACCAAAGTTTTAACTGTTGGCAGTCTGCCGCCAGTACTGCGTGTGTCGAATGTGTCATTCTTTGGTAACGATCACATGACAGGCTGAACTATGATTAACTATTATTCACTGCCTGTTTTTCCAGGGTAATTAAACCTATGAATGCGTCCACTCTTCTTACGCATGATGATGCGTGTTTTAAAGTTACGAAATGAAATGCATCGAGTCAGTTGTATACGTTCAAAGACTGGGAACCCGTGTTCAGTGTTGTCTCCGGTGGCCACATGTTTGTTTGTTTGTTTGTTTTTTAACAGTAATTCCTCAGTGCCTTGAGTTACAAAGGACCACATATTCTCGGTTGACTGTTAATGCTGCCTACAGCTCCTGGATTGTTCAGAGCTGTAACTTTGAATCAAGGCTGCTGCGTTCATCGTCTGTTTGTGATAACCGTCATTGCATTCCATTTAACACCACCACAGAGAACAGACTACTGTTACTACAGTGTCCTCTTACAAAAATGTACTCTTATACTTGGTATCTTATTTTTGTTTGCCTTTTTTTTTTCTTCCTTCAGAGTGACAAGTGTAAAGTTCAGGCATCGTTGTGGTATTTTGTAATTACTATCTTGATTGTATCTTGATTGGCTGATTGTAATCCCAAGTGCATTAAAGAGTGTAGGTATTTACACAAATAAAGCTGCAAAACTAATCCAGAATTACAGAGGAACTTATTTAATTTCAAGATTTTGTGTGTAAATGGCTGCATTTATACAGCCCTTTGATCCAACGCGTTGTAAAATCTGCCTCTCCCATTCACACACACACACACACACACACACACACCAACACTACCCTGCAATGTGACTGTACAAGGTAGGCTACTAGTCTCACCATCCATTTCTTCTCCAGGGACACTTCGACATGCGCACAGCAGGATAATAATGATTATTTATTTATATGACTTCCTATAAAATATATGTGCCTCTATAGTAGTAGCAAATGGCATCTTTAATCATTTACTTATGATTAAAGCACTAATGCATTTATTAATAAATACTCTTTTCACTTTCAAATTGCCCATCATGTCTGCAGTTCTAAACATTAGTTAGTCATTAATAAGGGTCACAAGTTTGTCTTTATCTAATAAGCCATAAGCTGTTTTGTATATGTTTTGACTGAAGAGGGCAACTGTCCCAGGGCCCTGGAGCCTGATTGGCCCCTGGAGTTGGTTTTGGCTATTTAATTGCTGCGAATGTGTTAGGGAAATTAGACCACTCATGTAGCATATCAACTAAGGCCTCATTAACTAATTACATGTCTTTTAAAAGGGGTTCTGTGTGAAATGTTTTTATAAACACTTTATATTGGGCTCACATGGTGCAGTTGTTTAAATCAAATTACCACAAACCAACACATATTGTTACACGTACCAAGTATTTTTGTAGCATAGGAGGGCAAATGTTTGCCCTGTGGCCTTCTAACGGGTTATCTGGACATTAATTAAAAGCTTAATAGAAAGACAAAGCACACTGCGTGCAAGAAAGAAAGTAACCACAAGAAAGAACGCTGTTTCACAACCTGGCAACCCAAACGCTGTCCTTATTAATAATTAATCTATAAAGTATTTGTATCCTAAATGATTAACTATTAACAAAGCGATGTTAACCATTGTTAAAGCCATTAGTTACAATTTATAAACCCGTTATAACGGGCGCCTTATTAGAAAGTATACCAAATATCAAAACAACACAACGGTTGAGTCTTTTTTTTGTTTTTTTCCATGTGTGATTCGGTGTTTGTGTGTCTCCTCGCGGTCACGGGACTCCACTTTCACAGGAGCCGGTGGCGCAAAGGAATGACAGGTCGCACCAAAGCGTCTCTCGGTCGTTGACGGTCTCTCCGGTAGAGTTTGCTGTGGCCGCCGCGTCGCCTTCCTCCTCGCGGCTCCTCCCCGTCTATTTATCAGCTCTGTGACGGGTCACGTTATCGGAGGGCGGGGGGGCAGTCGGTGTGAAAGCACTGAGCTCCCTACCGACGAGTCACAGTCCGCCCGCACTTACCACCAAATATTAGTCAAAGAGTTGACGGGAAAGCGAAAGCAGACGGAGAACAGCCGAGAATCTCGCGGAAGGAAAATAAACCCCCGGCGCTGAGCGGCGCGGCGGACCGCTGAGATCCAGCCGGAGCAGCCGGAGCTCACCGCGGGCTGGAAAGCCAAGCTCTACGGCGTTGTAGGTGCACCGGAGTCTGCCGACGACATGGAAGATAAATAGTTGGTAACGTTGCTTTTCTTCCATCAGAATCAACCCGACGTGTTTCGTTCGGCTGACAGCGGGAGAGAGTGTCTTTGCTTCAGCGGGACGTTGTGTCAGACAGAGTCCCAGCGCCTGCGTTATTCCGTAGCAAGTTGTCACTCGCTTTCAAACGCCACGGCTCGTAACGTCCTGTTGTAAGTCCCCCCCCCCCCCAACGTAAATCCACAAAGCCAAATGTCATATTCTAACTGTACGTAATGTGAATTGTTGTTGTTGTTTTTTTGTTATCGTGTCGGTAGTTTGGGGACGTGTTGTCGAAGTTTCACCGCGGTTGCACTTCGCCTGACGCTTGAGTTAATCCTTTCGAGTCAGTCGTCGCCTGCTAATGCTCCCATTTGCTAATTGTTGTGTCATTGACATACTCTTCATACGCCTTTAGGCTCAAAAGATGTCCTCTACCTGTGGGTTTGCCTGCCCCGCGTCAGATCTCGAGTAAAAGTAGAAATAAGATTGTGGCAGTGTATTTCTTTATGCATTTCCAAAAAAGCGCGCACGGCAGGCGGTGTTAATCCATACGCTGCTTACAAAATAATTCCCCGTTTTTCTGCTCCCCCCCCCCCCCCCAGCCACACCACATCAGTGTTGATCCAGCTCAATCATGGATGCAAATTGGAAAAACTGCTTCGAAGAGGAGCTGCTGTGTCCCATATGCCTGAACGTGTTCGACGAGCCCATCCAGCTGCCGTGCAAGCACAACTTCTGCAAGGGTTGCATCTCCGAGGCGTGGGCCAAAGACTCCGCGGCCGTCCGCTGTCCCGAGTGCAATCGCGACTACGACCAGAAACCCCCGCTGGAGAAGAACTTTAAGCTCGCCAACATAGTGAAGCGGTTTAACGCGCTGAACACCGAGAAAGTCCCCGCCGTGCTGCACTGTGTCCTCTGCAGACGGGGCCCCCCGCTGCCCGTGCGGAAAGTCTGCCTGCGCTGCAAGGAGCCCTGCTGCCAGATCCACATCCAGACGCACCTACAGCAGCCGTGTGCGGCCCCGGGACACCTGTTAGTGGACGCGGAGGAGCTGAGCGCCTGGACCTGTCCCAGTCATGAGGAGTACAGGCTGCTCCACTGTGAGGAAGAGCAGGTGGCCCTGTGTCCGTTCTGCTGCATCTCTCACTGCACTAACCAAAGACACACGGTCTGCGACGTGGATAGCCAACGCATACAAATGCAGGTACATACATCGCACACACACACACACACATTCTCCTACTCCCCCTTTCTCTTGAAACTATCAGCTGGCTGGCAGGTCACTGTCAAAAGATTTGACATGATGCACTTTCTTCTTTGGATTTCAAGGAAGCAAACATTTCATTCAGTTCCCCAGTCCACCAAGGCCCTCTCGTTTTTGCCTCTTCCTTTAATCTCATCTGATGTGCGAGGACCGGACAGGTGAAAGCCACCCCTCCGGGTAGATGACGGCACGCGCGCGCGGGCACACGCAGACACGACACACCTCGCGCGCTGCTTTTAACCTTGATCAGTCCACCCATCCCACGCCGCCACGCCTTCACATTAGCCGCCCCTGTGCCCTTCGGGTAAGTGCTGTGATGCAATCTGCATCCACCGGAAATGATGACCCCTGTGCAGAGGGGCCAGATCCAAAACGTAGGTTGTTTGTGGAAGCTACCCTGATCAGTTTGTTCATATATAAATTGTCGCCGGCAAGGCTTTAGAGGCTGATCGATGAACTGACGGACTGTTTTTTTTTTTTTTTAGAAGGAAATGTTGTGATTTGTGAAAATGTTCACATGCCAGCAAGCTTTTGCATTACATTCCCACCATTCCCAGGAGACAAAGGAGGGAGGAAAAGAGGAAAATAGATTCTACAGTATGTGAATAACGATCTGTCTTGGCAGGGTCGACCTCAGGATGCATGGAGGAATGTGTGTTATGGCTGTGTCCACGTCTGTATTATCCTGTGTCCTATACTTTTATTTCAGTTCGCTCTCTTTTCACAAGTCTAATGTAAGTGGCAAGGTGTAAAAAAAAAAAAAAAAAGATAACCACCCACACTGCCTTATACACATTTCTTCCCTGTTCCTCTCTATCTGCGACGGGGCGGGAGTGAGAATCACATTAGTTTTAGCATCTGCCATGTTGCGGGCTTGTTGATAGGTTTGGTGATCAAATTATTACAGTCGGGGGGAAAGTTACAGAGGCATTTCTTCCCAGTGTGTAGTTCGTAAAGTTCTAAATCTGTTGAAGTCTTTGGTTCAAACTGTTGCTCCGATTCGGAGCTATTATTGGGACAAAAGATGTCTGTTCAGCCCTTTCCACAGCTGCTCTGTACACACAGACATGCACACACCCACCCATCTTTCTGTTCTTTCCCAACTGTATGTTCGCAGGGTGAACGGAGTTATCCAGGACTCAGAGTTCCTGGCTCTCCTCAGATGAACACCGTCCATGCTTGGGCCTCCAGAGGAACATTGCACCCTCATTTTGATAAATGTGGCCATAGCCAAAAGTTAGGCTTCTTGTATGCTGGGTCATTTCGTTCAAGGAATTTGAGGCCAGAGTTGCTTCTCTTCATTCCTTACTGAGAGGTTCTTCTCCTTGACAGTGCCGTGGTCTATTTCGGTAAAAGGATTTTAAATTCCCCTGGCAACGCTCGTGTTGCGTTTGGGATAAACAAAGAGGAAAAAAACCCCCAATGTAGTTATGTTCATATCTTTGGTTATCCTTGGCTCTCTAAGGAGACTTTTACAGTAACCTTTTGCAGGCGTGCTGGTAATTTCAAGATGAGAAAGGAAGAGTAATATAATAGTAATGTCGTCCCTGGGACAGGCGGAGGAGGAGCCCTCCCACACAACCTCACCTTGGTTTTCTGAGGCACCTCAGCAGGAAACCATCGCTCATAGTAGCTCTGCCGTTTGCAGTTTCTTGTATCTGGGCTGGAGTGAGTCAGTTCCCCAGAATGCTGAGGGCAGTTCATTGACATCAGACGTGGGGAATAGTTGTCAGTTGATTGTGAAAGAGGCTCTCTGTTCATTGAGCCTGAGGCTCCTCATTTAAACATGAGCTTCCTGGCAACCCGCGGGTGTCTGGATGCCTAACTAGGACAGTGGGGAAAGTGATCATTGGCGGGTTTAATCTTGATAAAGGTAGGCTTTCACACTGCTACAGAGAGATCCGCATCCAGACAGTTCCCTCCTGTCCCCTTATGCTATTTCAAGCACACAACAACAAGACAAGGAGGGCACTGAAGGGAAAAAATGGCAAAACGCGGAAGACACAGTCGTTGAGCAGAAGCATCAAGCCACAGAAAAGCTGTTACCATGATGGGAAGCCAAGTCACATAAAGCAGTTCATGCATCGTTTACAATAGCAATAACCCAACTAAGTGTTGCTTCCTGTTTTCTCACAGTCACACAGAAGGTACAAGGTACCAGTGAGCTTTCATGCACTGTGTTAAAACAGGGATTATTAATGCTAAGTGTGCTGGCTTTAAAGTGCCGCGTTAACAGCACCTGAAAAACTGGATGAACCAAGAAATGCAGCCAACTTCCAAAGTACCAAGTGAGCTTGCAGGGCAGAGTCTTTCCTTATGGGTATTATCAGATCGTTTCTGCCGAAACTGCCTGTACAAGCAGGGTGTAGCGTGGAGATGCAGTACAGGTGTGTGGGATGTGTGTGACACAGGATCAAGGACCACTTTAACCAGTCTTATATGAGAGGCGAATATGTATTCAGTATATACTGAGCATGTGCTTAGAACTAGTGTTTCTAACCTAATGACATGCATGTAACATTAGCCGCTAACGGTTGCTAGTTAGCAGAACTAAAGGGTGCCTGCTTGTGTGTGTGTCTTTTTAAGGCCCGACAAACACGAGGACACCAACTAACCCCCCACCCCCACGCTTGTGGTATGCATGTGTGTCCTCTTCATGGATGTATTAAGTAGAATTGGATATGCTTTGGTGAAATGGACATAACTATTCATCCAACATAACATGCACCCACAATCCTCATGTGCATGCTACTAGAACATGTGACACAAACAATACAGGGAACGGCTTATCATAGCGTTGCTCTCCAGTGCCATCAGTAGTAAAATAAAAACCAACAACATGCAGGTCCAACTTCATAATAATAATAATGGTGTTAATCATAACTGTACAATCATCATCAGTCTTCAACCAACACACGTATGCTTTTTTGTTATAGGCTCCAAAACATGAAGAATTTAGAAGAATAGTTTCAAAGGTCCTGTGCTTTCTGAGGCTACAGGGAAAGTATCTGTGTGCTCTCTTAGCTGGTTTTCTGGCCACGAATAACAAATAATGCAAGTGTAGCTGTCAGTTACATTCCTTTCGAAATTCAAATGTATCATATCATTACCTTAAGGCTTGTTGCCCCAGCACCTGTATAATTTATCATATTTGGACGTTGGGCTATCTTCAAAAGTTCAGGTTAGTCCATGTCTCTCTGTGCTCACACTGTATAGGTCTTGGTATTATAAACCATAAAGTTAAATGGATTCTTGATTCCTCTAGTCCCCTTTAACACAGAGACTCAACACTGCAACAGGGATGCAGCAGTTAATGCATGATCACTTTGCTGGAAAGGCAATGTTTTATTTTAAGCACTTAAAGCTGCACTGATTCATATTTTTATATAAACAATAGATCACATGACCGTGTGTGAGACGAACCCACAGAGAATGATCACCCAACTCTCCAGTTCCCCTCAGCTCCGTGGAGCTTTTTAGCATCTTTTAGATAATTGTTTTAGTGTGTGCGTAATAAGAAAGTGTACCCACTTGTTTCTTTGCATTGTGGAAGTTTGGAGGGCGTTACATAGTGGATATATTCACACACTAGGAAGGAAGACACTCAAATGGCTGACAGGAAATGTTGTGCACTATATAGTAAATTGGGCAGAGCCTAGATTAGCTGACATTGAGGGGCATTTAGTTGCTAAGCAGCCTGATATAAGTTGGTGGAGACCAAAACAGAGCTAAAAGGAGAATGAATATTGGACCTACATGAAGCCAAATGAATTTTAATGTCTGTCTAGTCTGCTGGATGTGTAATTAGGCAACTGTTTGCAACAACTTGATATAGTGATGATATGTCAGTGTGTGCTGACAGGTTGTTCCGCTGCCCCTGACTGGCTCAAACAAATCAATGTATGCTGCTTTAACCGTAAACATCTTTCCTTTATTATGTTGTCTTTCCCTTGTTAGTGCTTCCATTGTCACTAGTCCAAAGTCTGTGTCATAATCCAAGTTATCTCAAATTGTGAAACATGGACCGGAGGAGACAGAAACATTTCTGCCGTTTTGCAGGTGACGAAATTGTCAACACTCTCTGAAAAGTTTTGAACAGTTTTAAAGAACATAGATAGATAGATATTGGCTAGTATCTTTCGTCATTTAGAGTCTCTTTTGCTGTTTTGTTTTGGAAACCATGTGGACTGTTGGAAGCGTTCAGTGTTGAATAGTAAAATGGCCAGCCAGTTGTTGTACATAAGACTCCATGAGTGTTGTAAGCAGCTGAAGAGGCCTGTTGCCGTGATACCACAATGCAGCTACCCTGAAACTTGCTCACTAGAGACCGCAGGAATGTCCTCATTCTCCCTATCTCCCTATCTTCTTTACTTCAAACTTTCTCTCCGATGGTTTCACTCTCTTTTTGTATGTCTTTCTCACTTTCTTTCTGTCCATTCTTGGCATGTGCAAGCAGAGCCCCACAGCACTTTGCCTTGCCTCCCCGTTCCCTTTCTCCCGTGCACACTCATGCGGAGGGAGAGAGCAGACCCCCGCGTTATGCACACAGACATGACAATCTGTCACTGACACAGAGGCCAATGCAAACAATGGGAGCAATGCATGTGGCAAAATGAGAAAGCAGAGAGGGCAGCGAGACACCCCGCTTTTTGCTCCCTCACATACACATTAGCTTTCACATATAAATACATACACAAGGCTTTGTTGCCATGACAGCGGGTTTTCTCTTATTTGGGCATTGGTGCCTTTCCCATGCAGAAACAGTTCATTAAAAAGCGTACCTGCCCTCCCCTGTTGGAGCTGTCAGCCTGTGACTGTAGATTGATTTCCTTCTCCTACAGTAAAGGATTATGTTTACCAGCTCTTTTTGCACTGCGATTCAGTAGGCAGGTCCCAACAATGGACTTCACTTGAAACTTAGAAGCAGTCAGGGATGGATTTGTGCAATTGTGTTTGCTTTTGCTGGTACTCTCATAATAGATAAATATATGTGGTGGTGCTGGCAGCTGTTGTTTGCTCCGACTCATCAGGATTGTGGAGGAGGTTGTCTTAGTAGCACCCGGGTTTGATGAGGTCACTGCAGAGGCCTGAGTTTTAGTAAAGAGGGTGTATATATATTCTTTTTCTATTGCGTGTGTGTGTGTGTGTTGTTGTGGTTCATCTATCTAATCCATCTCTCGCATGTCATCTCTCCACAGGCCATGCTAATGAGGCAGCAAGACAGACTGGAGGGTCGTGTTCAGAACATCGATGAGCAGCTCACCAAGCTGGAGTCAGACAAGACGCTGATGAAGGTGCAGTGCAACACACACACACACACACACACACACACACACACACACAGGATGTACACTTACAGACACACAATTCTCAACATCATCAGTACTGGTTACTTAGTTCATCATGTGGGTTTTGTGCTCTAACCTGCACATTGCTGTAATGGAATGACTCTGTACCTTTTGTTCGCTGTTGGAAAATGAAAAGAAAATGTAATTTGTCTCTAGCTCTGAATGGGTGGAGAATGCATTTTACAAATGACTTTCCTACATCAGTGCTGAACTGAAATGAAGGAAGAAAAAAAAATCCTTTAATATACAGTAACTGAACACATCAATTTATTTTATGCGTATTGAAGCATAATTTCTTTTTAACACAAGGCTTTACTTGTTTTCTGCTGAATGGTGTTAATGATAATCTATGTAGTGTAGATGCAATTTCACTTTGCACTTTCAGGGGACTCTTAGGAGACTGATTAAAGAGAAAGAATAGTCAAACTTGATGAAATCACTTATCACTTGAAGTGATAACCCACGTGTAATCTTTCTCAGACACGACGAAAGACTTTATAGGACTATTTTCACAAGCTGAGTTGTACTCTCCATTGCTAGTAAATTCATTTTTTTGTAAAAGTACATGTAAAAATGTAAAAATAGGTGGCGTGCCCCATAAACTTTTTGTGTGACTGCTCCACAGGATGCAGTGTCTGAACTGAAGGAGCGTGTGATAGCCCAGTATCAGAGGATGCATGCGCTTCTAGAAGCGAACCAGGCTGAAACCGTGCAGACGCTGGAGAGCACTTTCACCATGTACGTGAGAAAAAACTCCCAGCAGGTCCTGCAGCTCAACGACAGGCGGCAGGAAGCCGAAAAACTCCTGAGCTCGGTACAAACGTTCTTCCAAAGATCAGACAGCATAAACTTCATAAAGGTACAAATCTGCACGTCTCTTTCCGTCCCTCCCACATGCATTCGCACAAACACACTTGATACACACACCAACTGAAAGTTTGCGGCATTTGCATTCACGGAATCAAATGTTGGATTTTTGAACACAAAAAGCACTGTCACACACAAACCTCGTTTGCAACAAACATTGATGCATGTACACAGACACCCCACAGCGGGCCCATTGTCTGTATAGTGTTCTGTTCTCCTCATAGAGGCTGTTAGTGAGACGTTTAAAGACTGATGGTGGGTTCGAATGACGTGCGTCTTATTGTCTTTTTCAGAACACAAAACCTTACCAGCTGCTAATGGACAGGTAAGCAGTTCTCTTTCCACATGATTGTATTTAGTGTTGATAATGTGTTAGACAAGGGCTATTCTCATTATATATACATTTAGTTATTTTATTTCTAAGAAACTGTCCATTTCTTTTAACTTTAACGCTTTCGTGAACTCTTTTGGGTGCACTGACCCTCATTCTGCTGTCACTGAGGTTAGAACAGTTGGTGATCAGATATTCTCTTCCCAAACAATTTATTTTTCATCTACCTGTATTTTAAAATCCGAGAATTATCCTTACAAAAGTAACCTTTGCTAATTGGGCGAACCCTAGTAAGGAGGACTTGTATCTCCTCCCATTATTTGCAGAATCCTACTCAAAATATGTATAGATAAAGGAGAGCTTTGTTCTACTCTGTTGCATGTAAGATATATGGCAGTTGACAAGCAAAGTATGCTTCTAGTCTTCCAGTCAAATAGAAAGCAAGTCTCAGGGTGTTCAATGTGTCTCAACCAAGGGCACTAATGGCTTAATGAATCTGGTCCACAGTGTTTTATGTGTGTGTCTCACTTTTTTTTTTTAGGTCAAACTCGCACCTGGCTAGTGCCATCCCTCCACTCAGAGTGGGCCAGCTCATCTCTCATCATTTGCTATCGGAACTCTCAACGAGAGAAAAAAACCTGCGGAAAATGATGGAGGGTAAGAATAAAATGCAACGAATAAATAAAGACGAGGGAAAAGTGTATTTTAAGATATATTTAAAAACAATTCCTGGAATAAAGTAATAACTGTTAACTCTTTCTGCCCCACTGCTTGCCATTCTCAGAACCGTTTAATGAGGCGCCCATTCTTGAGATTGTCCAGTCTCACAGCAGCTCTGCTGGCTCCCACATAGGGACTAGTTCGGGCCTACAGAAGAGGAAATATGGCATGGCTTTCCTGGAGAGTAGCACTGCAAACTCTGCCTCCCAGGATCCTCCCCCGCTGCTCTACAGCAGCAAAAAACCCTTTCTTGCTGACCAGAGCCATCGTGCTTCATCCATGTATTCCTCTGAAGGCCTCTCCCAGAATGCTCACACTGGCCCCGGCCATAGCCGACTCCTTGACCCTTCAGCCCATCACATGGTGGGTCTAGGGTCCGGCTCTAGCCACCACTCAGGGACCATATTCTCCGCCTCCCACTTCCCCAGCGGGGGGGCCTCGCAACAAGCCATGTACGAAGGGAGGAAAGTGCTGATGTGTACTCTGAATAACTGCTGCTGCTCCAGGGCCCCCGCTGCTCATGCCCGGCCTCCGTACCCAACATCGGACTCCTTCGCCTCCATGACCTCTCAGGAGTTTCCCCCGCATGCCCCGCTACCTGCAAGCCAGCCGCTGCAGCATTTTCCCATGAGGGGACTGATGGAAGCCTCACAGACAGCCAGGCACCCTGACTTCTACGGGCTGTACGGCCAGCCTTCAACCAAGCATTACGGGACCAAGTAATGAACTAGAATCTGCATTTGTTCCGGTGAATTACGTCAGAATTAGCGTCAACAAATTTCCCGTGTTTGCTTTGTGTTCCTTTCCAGTTTGGTTCACAGACGTGTCATCGTTTGTGTCTCCAGCACGCCTTCTTCCGTTTTTCTGACATTTACTTGACCCCATTTTGGGAAACCATGCCCTTTTAACTTTGGTAGCCCTGTTTACTTCCTAAATCACAGTGACAGTGGTAATTCTCTAATTTGAAAACGCAAGTTTGTATTTTTATTTATTTTTTGTTTCAATCCGACTGGAAGCGCTAATGTGAATAATGTAGTCTTAAATCTAAAGAAACAACATATCCTTCATCACGAGTCCTGACGTGGGACTCCAGAGACTTTAGTGCCTAAAAAGACTGTTAACACGCTCTTATTGTACTTGCAAGTTCTTAGCTCTTGATTATTTCCTGTTTGCGGCTGAAAGCATGCAGGGAGCCTCTCCATGCACCCCAAGGTCCATGTGGCTTTAGAAACACACTGGACTTCAAATGCTTGTCAGGTTTTTCATTAATTTTTTATACAAGATTATGAATAAACCAAAATCTGTGGAAAATATTGAATAAATATGCCTATTTACCTTGTGTTGTGTTTGAAGCATTGGTTTACAGAGTTTAAAGTAACCTTGTGGGCCTTTATCCGTGGTTATATTGTACACTTTAAACCGAGTAACACATCTGTTATTTTAAATGTCATGTTTGATTATAGTTTGAGGTCTGTTTGTACTGAGAAGCACATTGGGCGATTTGTTTAAAGGTTTTACAATTTGACTCACTGGGTTACGGTTGAAATGTCAGAGCTTCCAGCAAAGCCACTATTGCTGTGCATCCCACCCTGAAACTCACCCACAATCTATTCATAGGTTAAGGCTTGTAAATGAAAAAAAAAAAGAAATGCACTGGATTACCACATGTTTGAGATCTACTGCATTCAGAGGAATCTTAAGGACATGGTGGAGGAGGTTTGGACAGTGATTCGTTACAGACCGGGCCACAGCAGGCCTATTATCTGCCAATTTAGGACAGTTCACTTCCTTGTCAACATCCTGGTCTCAGGCAAAATCTCTGTGTCATCCCTCTTTGTCTCATTATTGGAGCTTGTTGTCAAGTTAGGTCAGAGAACAGGAATAACTGATGAGCAGCACCTCCCTCCCCTCGCGTTTGTCTCTTCCTCTCCCGGGGTATCATTTGCCGAGGCTCGATGCAGAGGAGGAGGAGGGTGAGAGTGGCGGATGATATAAGTGCAGAGTTTTAATGAGGGCTGGGACAGCATAGTCATCTACTTATCTGTCACTCATACTCCTTTCATCATCCCCCCCCCCCCCCAACAGCGAGACAGTGAGATAGAGGGAGCGAGCCGAGGGGCGGAGTGGAAATTGCTAGAAAGGGGGAGGGGGGGGTACATAGCAAGTGAAGCACATCACTTATTTATGGGTTATAAAATGTTCTGCCATCCCTTTTCTTTTGTCCAGTTTGGTCGTAGATTGTATTTCTTCATTCAAATTCAATAGTGTTAATACTAACATCACTGATATCCTTTCCACAGGAGCCGGCCCCCTCTTGCAGAGAACACATGAGGCAGAGGAGTAAGAGGAGCGGAGGTTTAGTTACAGTGTGGCATGAATCTGACATTTATTGTGTGTGTGTGTGTGCATAAGCCTATTAGCATTCCCCTTGAGCAGTTCCTTCTGTGTGTGTTATTAATAAAATATACAGTAGCTATCCTGAAGGAGGCCATACCATTAATTTAATCCATATGAATAATTTCATTTATAGCTGCATATTTATATCAACCATGCCATCTTAAACTAAAAACTAAGACTGAATTCTGAAAATCTATTTTATTGACAATTATTGAAAAAACATTTGGTAAAGTCTTCTTGAAAAATATCTTGAACCCACGCTGCAGATCATTACACAGTCTAATTAAATAGTAATTTATCATTCTTAGGATTGGCACACACATTAAGCTTGAAGAAAGGTGTGTAGCTTTGTGTGTGTGTTTGGTTTGTGCTGCCTCTTGTGCAGCTTTGGTGCGAGTCGAATCCTGTTGTATGAGTGAATGTGTGCTCAGGTGTCAGTGCACAATCAGCCAGTTACTGTGTGTTTCCTCATATATGTGCAGAAGTAGGCTCTCTCTGTGTGTGTGTGTGTGTGAGTGTGTGTGTGTGTGTGTGCGCTCAGTGAGGTTACATATAGGGTAAGGGGTGATGCACTTGACAGCTGTGCTCTGTTGTGGCAGGTGTGTTGGAGCTGTATATGTATGAGTACGACATGCCCCTGCCTGCAACAGGACGTGAGCATGTAGTATGTGTATGTGTGTGTGTGTGTAAGTTTTCAATGCATGGGGAACTGTCAGCTGTTATGCAGCTGTTGTTTGTGTGCTTTAACCAGTGTATAGAGGTACTACTGGGGTTAGAGTGGGCACTATTTTTCTCTTTTTCTTTCTTGCCCAGCAATTTATGATATTGCCAGCATATTTACGCTTGATGAAATGTGGATACTGTAACAGATGTTGTAATAGCTCTGCACCATTTGCATCAAAGCCACAGATCCACTGCTGCTCAAGCCAAAAGAGGATGTTTTATGTAAAAGATGTCATTTTACAGACAACTATTGTGTCCTAAAGGAAAAATCCACCCTAAAACACCCCAGATTCACTCTTTTAGAATGAAAGAAAAGGGCTTTGCAGATTCACCATGTTGCACAAAGGTTAAATGATCAAACAGGGTGAATACAGCCACAAGAGGGTGGGGTTAAAGTAAGTATTAAAAGAAAGTCTCCAACTCACAAATAGAAACTGGATGTATAAAAACACTTAATCACAGAATAAGTGTGTCCTGAACGTCACAGCCTGGTGATATATAACAGCTGAAGAGTATCTGAGGGTGGAGTTTTCCTCTGTAACTCCGGCCTTTGATGAATATTATTGACATAGCCCCATTACATTTGCACAGCTTGCAGCTTGCGTAACCGTCCTGTCAGTTCAGCAGTGAATGTGAGAGGTGGCTGACATGGCAGCCTTATAGTACGTGGAATAAATGAGTGGCTATTAGCGCTATTAGTCCGGACACACGCAGTCTTAGCGGACCTCCCGGCAACAGTGACAGGAACACGGACATATACAGCACAATGCATACAGAGTGGCTATTCATCAACCATTATCTGGTAAGGCCTTTGAAATCTGGGCCAAAACTCCAATCCAGGATTGCAGCGTATACTCACACAGAGAGGGCACAACATCAAAGACAAAGAGCCATGGCCAATGTTTATTGATCTCCAGGTCTATTTTTGCTCGTGGAAATCATTGTAACAGAAACCAGTTCTCTGTGGAGTTTCAGCTGAAGGGAAACATCAACACAGCGCATATGAGAATGAGCAAGGACATGAAGGGTGTGTGCAGGTGAGCCGTACCAGTGGACATGTGTTTGTATGTATGAATATGGCAGGCACTTCACATCAGAAATAAAGGGCATTGCAGAGTCCCTCTGTGGAGAACAGCTGTATCAGGTTTTGAGTGAGCAGTGCTTTGGTTGTTGCCATAGTAACTTTGAACTGCAATGGAGTGACACGTGGAGTGTCAGGTGGAAACTAATAAAATATATTTTGCACTGCACTTGTAAGTATCATTTTATGGTCATTCCCTTTATTATTACACTTTATAGCTACACCCCGCAGCTTTATACTTTTAGGAAAAGTTCTCGTTTTTACACCGCTACCTTGTCTGCGTGGGATGACGTCACGGTGACGCGGCAGCAAACGGGAAGTTGTTTCGGTCAGGTGTTTACCAAACTAACGTCTCAGATTAGCTTCTCCCGCGGATGCGCTGTTTGAAGAGGCACTTAAAAAAAAAAAGTAGAACAGAAAGTGCGAGTGTGGTCAGAGAGGGAGCGTGTCGCGGCAGAAAAACACAGATAAAAACGTTCCAAAGCCCCACTCAGTTTTGTTTCTGCGCGCGCAGGCACGAGAAAATCCCCCAACTTTGCCTCTCTCCAAGTCAGTGTAGCGACCTGACTTCTCTTTCTGTTTTATTTGTAGCTTTATGATGTACTTTCCAAAGTCATTACTGGAACACGCGCAGACTGAGAGATCCAAACCCTTCTGAATGAAGTGGGTAATTGGACAGCATGCATGTACTTTTTCAAGTAGGAGTGTAATCTTATAGCAGCGTTTACGGATGAGGATTAGGGACACGTGTGAAATTTTTTATTGAGTTTAGAAAAAAAAATTTTTATGGTAGAATTCTGACTTTATTGTATTATTAAAAAGAAAAAAAGTCAGAATGCAAAAAAAAAAA
>JAVQJL010028185.1:0-18580 GCA_036024295.1 Nannoperca obscura
CTGGCTCCACTTGTTACCTGTATTATTGCCACCAGTAATACCTGAGTCATGAAGGTGACGTTGATTTCCTCACCGGTCTTCCATCGGTGTGCTATACGGCTACTAGCTGTTACACTAAAGTAAACACTACGGGCGCTGGTATACGGTATATGATATTATGTATTAAATATATATATACATATACATATATATATATATATATATATATATACATATACAAACATCGTGCTTTCTGCAAAGGGACCAGGACGACTGATCTGTGTAAAGGAAAGAATGAATGGGGCCATGTACCGTGAGATTTTGAGTGAAAACCTCCTTCCATCAGCAAGGGCATTGAAGATGAAACGTGGCTGGGTCTTTCAGCATGACAATGATCCCAAACACACCGCCCGGGCAACAAAGGAGTGGCTTCGTAAGAAGCATTTCAAGGTCCTGGAGTGGCCTAGCCAGTCTCCACCCCTTCTCAACCCCATAGAAAATCTTTGGAGGGAGCTGAAAGTCCTTGTTGCCCAGCGACAGCCCCAAAACATCATTGCTCTAAAGGAGATCTGCATGGAGGAATGGGCCAAAATACCAGCAACAGTGTGTGAAAACCTTGTGAAGACTTACAGAAAACGTTTGACCTGTCATTGCCAACAAAGGTTATATAATGATTATAAGTATTAAGATGAACTTTTGTTATTGACCAAATACTTATTTTCCACCGTAATTTGCAAATAAATTCTTTAAAAATCAGACAATGTGATTTTTGGTGGCTGACTAAATACTTTTTTGCCCCACTGTCCCTGTATCTATTGTACATGTTCTTATGTCTATATTCTGGTTTAAATCTTGTAAATAGCTGGATTTATAAAAGGTAAGCAGCATACATTTGCAGATGAGATTTATGAAGTATACAAATGTTTCATTTTGTCAAACCAATAAATCAAATCTTCAAACAGCCCACCATCTATTACATAAAAAGGTGACACTTCCACATCCTCCAAAATGTACATTTCTTTATTGAGCACTGTGTTATATAGATCACATTTCATTTTAAATACTACACCAGGGGACAACCGTGCATCGACCAAAGAAGAGGGTTAACAGCTTTGACCAGGAACCATTTATTTCTTCATCCAATCCTCTCTTTCTTTCCTCTCCCTGATCACCTCATCCAGATACGGTGTCAGGTAATGGACATCCTATATGGAAGGGGTAAGAAGAAAAATATGAGGTTATCAAATCATATCAGGTATATCATTATCACAACTCAAATCATTTTAGATTCTAACATTTTTGGTGATTTTAGGTAGGTAGAGGTAGACATTATGTTAAAATATTCTCCAAAACCTAGATTTTATTATTCGTTTTATGACTTGAAGTTATTTACCTTCTGATATAAATGTCATACTTTACACTGAGAACTCACTTTATTCCATCTCCCTGGATAATCAGTAGGTATATCAGTTAAAAGTAAGCATGCAATGTGAAATGATTACAAGAAAATGCTTCTGCAACTATCTAAATGTACTATCAAAACCTATATACCGGTAGGTGGGAAACAATGCAGTATATTACACCTTTATGCTAAACAGCACCATGACCCTGAACAAATACTATATTTAAATTTGTTTAATGTACCTCTTCAAATTTCGTCCACTGGTCTTTAGGGAGGATCTGCTGCTTCATGGAGAGATCCAGGGCTCTCTTGACCCTGAACATCCTGTCATTGTACTGACCCTCTGGAAGCCTCCTCAGGGCCTCTGCCACGTCTGAATCCTCATAGATTGTGTCATCACGCATTAAACCTGAAACGGAAAACATACAATGCTGAAGATGCTAAATCTTAAGTCAATAATACAGTAGTTTTCTCTCTACGTTCATGTTTTCATACAGTGATTTCAAAAACGAGTGGGGTTTAAAACTCAGGATATTTTTACCAACATATTATTCTATGGACTTACCAAGCTTGTTGAAGCCACACAGGCTAAAGTACCATTTGCGGACCCCAAGCATGAGCCTGCCTGTTGCTACTGTGAACATGATAAGAAAAGACACGGATAGGATCAGTCAGGCAGCACAAACTTGATTTTAGGGAAGGGCAAAATAAGTACCCATCAGATGTGCAGGAGTTCCAGTTTTACAGTATCACTACTACAAATTTATTATTTCCTGTCCATTAACCTTTTAGATTACCTACGTTTTTAATTTCCACATTAGACTCAGTACGCTAAATGAAGAAACTCACCGTTATTAACTATGTTCAACCCATATTATCTGATAAATACAATAGTCCTTGGATGACAAACAGATAACCCTTCTGTGATCATTTGACATCTAAGTGTATTTGAATGACAGATGAAAAAACACAACATTAGCTTTAATGCTTAGGAGCTGACATTAGACAACATCCGAGTAACTTCTAGATGTTACAGCAAAACACCAAATAGCCGGACGCAATAACAACTGTTTGGTAACACATGAAGACATTTTAACCACTAAAGGGACAGCAGAGCTTGTGTCTAGTTGTAACATGTATATAATGTACTGTGATTGGTGTCTAGCGCTAAGCTAACGTTAGCTTAGCAAGCTTTAGCATCAGTTAGCACGGGACACTAGAGGACAAACACAAGTCAACTGAGTTAAAGGCATATTCAACCGGACAAAATGAACATAACAAATGCTGTGTGTTGAAATATGACATGCGTTACGGTATAGCAGTATAAAACGATCGTTAGCAATTTAATTTAAGACTGGAAATGTCATAAAGGAGCAAGATTCATTTACCTGGTGCCCTCGACGCCATTTTTGCCACTAAGAACGGTCGCGGTGCGTTATGGGTAAGGGTTATTCAGGTCAATGGGAAATTGCGCAACTTTACATTACGTGTTTACAGCCGATTTGGAAATGTCGGGAATGATACACATCTGTAAAACACAGTAACGTTTTTAAAAACTCTGATGGGTCAGTTCATCCGTAAACTAAATCAACATACATCATTAGTTTGATGTAATAGAACTAGTTATGTGTGATTTGATCAAGACTGTGATTTAATTTGAAGGTAGAGCAATCCCAGTGGAAGCCCAGCAATGGTGGCGTAAGTATACAGATCCTAAAGTAAAAGTAGCCGTACCATAATTTAAAAATACCCAATTACAAGTATAAGTTCTGCATCAAAACTCTTTCTTAAGCAGGAGATATTTGCAGCAAAATGTACCTAAAGTACTGAAAGTATTGGTGGTCATTATGCATTGGACTGGCCCATAAAAGTGTTATATATGTTATAACTTGATTAGTATTAGTGATGCATTCACATGTAAGCAGTATTTTAAATGCTTTTCATCACACTGTATAAGCCGGTTTTATGTTTTGCAAGTAATATCTACATTTGCAACCAGGCAAATGTACTGGAGTAAAAAGTACAATATTTCACCTTGAAATGTAGTAGAGCAAAAGTAACATATGGAATGGGAAACCTCCAGTAAATACAAGGTAGTACTTTGAATTTGTAATTAAGTACAATATTTGAGTAAGTGTAGTTACATTACACCACTGACCAAGTGAGAAGTGAGAATTTTTTTCACAATGAAAATTAAATCCCCCTCAGTTTCAATACATAATCGATGATCATATTAAACAGCCACTCAACTGAAGCAAATGTTTTACAGGCACTGGACTGACCATACATACACAGTTACATATAGGTAAATAGGAGTAGTATTGCAGGCAGAAGAGCTTATATACATTGTGTACATTTATTAAACATCACATTTACAAAGCAAACTCCGTCTTTCAAACTCAGTTGATGGTTTACATGTTTAAAGACTTCTATCACTGTATATATATCAGTATTTATTCTCTGTGTTTGACCACATGTTTTCTCAAGTCCTTTTTAATGTCCCCTCATGAAAAATCAAAGTGTCTTTTGGAACAAATAAAAATCTTCCAATGTGGCCAAAGCCAACTCAGTGCAAAAAGTCTCATCGGGCAAACACAGCAGGCGGTCCAGGGAGATGTAATTGGGCAGGGTTGGGTCATACTGAGCCTTTCCGAGATACTCGAGGAACAGGTGACGCTCCCTGATACGCAAGTACTTGGTATTGAAGACCTATGAGAGGATAAATCAGATGTTCTGATTCTGTTATAGTTATAAGTTATAATTCTGAACGTGCACAAAATACAAAGAGAAGTAGTTCACTCTAAATTGGTAAAGTAAAAAAAGAAAAAGCCAAAAGCATCAACAACCATCAGCAGTCAATCTTCAATCTACCTGTGGAAACTTGGTGATCAGTTGGTGGGGCACCTTCATGGTATTATGAAGGAAGTCAAATATTTGGGTCAGCTTCTGTTTATTGGCAGTCAGAACTTTTGGGACGGCTATAATCATGTGTTGGATCTCATTTTTCTTAAAGCCGAGCTCTATTTCACACACCTGTGGAAGACATTTACAAAACATATTGAAACACAGCACCCCAAGGTTACTCAAACAATGTTTTCTAATTATGTCTTTTGTCACTCAGTACCTTCAAGTTTTCTTTAACCGGCTCCAGACTGCCACACAGTAATCTGGGTAGACGAGCTATAATGTCTCGTGTCTGCAGAGAGAAACAAAACTAGCTATTATTAATTTTTCTACCAACAAAGTCACAATGTTTTTGTGAACACACACATCACCATGAATACTTGCTAAGATACAAACATTGCTCGGCTTCTGAGACCTCCTACAAAAGTTAAAGACGCTTACATTAGAAGCACTGAGGTTGAGTTGCTGCTGATAGAAGCCCAGTCTGTTGTCCAGCCTCTTCACACTGAAGTTAAGCAGATACGGAGCTCTGGACACCATTGATGCAACAGTCTCAGAACTGAACTTCTTTGACTTGAGATAGTTCACCCTTTGCAAACAACAAAAGAAGAGAACATTATTAAGACAGTCTCGTAGCAGGTGCACCTGCAGAGAAGGAAAATGACCTGACCTGTCCCTACTACAGTATAGCATACTGTTTCATAGTTCAGTGTTTAGTGATAAAGAAATTTGGTAAATATAGAGGCATCTAGTGTTTCCGTTCACGTCACCTGGCCTCTAGGTTTTCCAAACTCTCCGTGAGAATGAACGGGTTGTGTGTGACGATATAGCCTAAGCGAGAGTCCTCCACGCCAATCTCTTTCAGAAACAGCAGCCTTGGGGCCACATCTGTGTTGAAGTTGAGCCTCAGCAGCATGGTGCCCACGTTGGGCCTTTGTTCAAGCTTCCACAGGTTTACACCTGCAATGAGAGGATGAATGATCACAACCGTGTACCCACCAAAATTAAGAGATTTGGGTTCACCCTTTCAATCATCATCATAATAAATTTGAATATGCTTCCAACCTACAAGTTGTTGTGATTTACATTGATCTCAACAATATTTTTCCAGTCTGCAGTTTAACTACCTAGCTGTACCAGTTTGCTGAGTGTCTCCGACTGGTCAACGTAGTCTCTAAGAGAGGTGGAAGCAGGAGGCATTGCAGAAGGAACAGATATACTGACAGCTTCTTCATCACTGATCTCCTCTAATGCTGAAAATTCTGCAGCATCCAGATCTGTTAAATGGACAAAATATTAACAGAACAAGTTATTCAACGCCCTCTCAAAATAAAAATCGAATTTTAAAATAACATGAAAATGTTTTTATCATCACCAACAGCAAACAAATATGTACCTAATGGCATCTGGCTTTCTGTCAATGGCAGAGCATCTCTGATTGGCAGCAGGGGGGTCTTGTATGCTACAACATTAGCTCTTGACAAATCTTCAATATCCTTGTCTTCCTTTGCCTCAGCTGCCAGATGTTTGGCAGTTAAGTCACTGTAACAGAACGTCTGTTGTATCCACCTCTGTCTTGCCTGAGTTGTTGAGTGACTCCCCCTGTTGACTGAGGATCCATTTAGCATTGTGGTAGGAACTCTTGTAACTGTAGTGCAATGGCGAACTTGAGTGGAGTACTGCCAGGTACTAGCCACTGGCTTGGAGCAAAGAAGACGTCTGCATTGTAGACACAACTGCGTACAAGATGAAGCCATGGTGATTCTGCAGGACAAAAATGTACCAAGGTTTGAGGGGCATGCCATTTAATGTTAGAATTAAGAATTACTATTATTATTATCATCATCATCTCTAAAAAAAGGTGGTGTCTGATACCTTCAGCAGCATTTTCTTAGAGCTTGATACCATCAAAACAAACATTTGTGCTTATCATGCACAATCTGGATTCTATTGAGAATACTTCATGAAAACGTACAAAATAGTTTCAAAACTTCCACCTAAATTACAATCAGAGTCTGACTAAACGTTTTGACACATGCAATTATATGTAGTAATTCTCGATACAGTACTTGCACACAGTGCCAAGAACAAATTTAAAGTAGTTCCTAATACAGACAAACAAAAATGAGCAAACTTAAACATTATATACAGGGAAGAGCTGGACAACAAACAATCCATATATAGATCCGATTGATATGATATACTTCTTACATAAATGCAAAGTATGCTAGAATAAATTATTGTATGGATAACAAGTTACGTTACATACAAATGTGGGAAGTGGTTTTACGCGCATATACTAAGTACAGAATACGTTCTGCTCTGACTTACATACTTAATAAATTACATTTCATTTGTTATTTATTAATGCTTAGTATAAAGTACGATATTGCGAGCTGAATTGTTGCCCTACTAGAAGCTAACAGTTAGCTTGAGCCAGACGCATTAGACGCTAGCAAGCTATTAGAATAACACGTCTTTTTAAGCCTGGGGAAAACACAGCTACGGCCATTACATAGTTTTAGACTGTTAGTTTTGACTCACAATTACGAAACAAAACGTTTCAACGTCAACTCAGCCCCATCACTTACCAAGGAGCAGCACAATGTCAACCGGTTTCACGTGTTTTTAACGGAAGTACCTTAAAGAAGTGTCAAAATGTGGGATGTGCCACAACGACAACTATGTGGGTGTTGCTAAATGCAAATAATATGCTCAGGAGGATAGAAAACTAAAACAGAAAACTTTAATTTAATGAGAGGATTTAAATTACTGTTTTGATTAAGTTATTGTGTTGTCAGTTTATACTGCGTGTTTTGGTCAATAGTAGTACGAGTATTTCCACCTACCAACACCCCCGTTGGCTCTTTGGTTCAGCTCGTTTTCAGGGTTTGTTCCTCGGGAGATCTCTGTGCAGCATCTTGTCTTTCTGCTTTTACAACTAATAGTTTAAGCCGTTACAACTTGAATTGGTCAAACGAAGAAAGTGGCCCACATCCGCAACATGGTAGCCACCGTGGCTCCCCGAACACCGCGGAAGGATGATGTCAACCATAAGTTACATTTCCGAATGATTAACGATCAACAAGTGGATGACATCTGCATTGACTTCTTCTATAAGCCACACACCATCACACTCCTGACAGTGACTGTGCTCAGCATCATGTACTTTGCGTTTACCAGGTAAACTACAGCGTGAAACCTTTCCTGCGAAGTGTTGTTTAATATGCCTTTTTAGCTATGGGTACGAAACCATTCCTGCTCCGCATCAATCTGCCTGTAACTGACTATCTTGAACCATAAGCTTCCCTTTGTTAACACGTGATACTGTATTGTTACAGGGATGATGAGAACCCTGACAACAACCTCCGAGTTGGTCTATTTGTGGTCGTCTCCTTCTTCTTGGTCATCAGTGTCCTGGCCTTTCCAAATGGTAAGCTATGTAACTATACTTATATCGACTCTATAATTAAATGGCATGTGATTACACGTAAGCCCCAGCCCATGCTATTTCCTTGTCTTGTCCAGTGTAGTTTGAAACAATTAGTCAACTGACATGAATCAGCAACTATTTAGATAATTAGTTAATAGTTTGAGTCATTCGTCAGGGACACATACAAAAAAATCTCTGCTGAGAGGATTTTATGCTTTTAAAAAAATCTTATGTGATAGTAAATTGAATACTTTGGGGTTTTGGACGTTTGGTTGATCCAATTAAGCAACGTGGTGATGCTTTCTTCAACAGGACCCTTTACCAGGCCTCACCCTGCAATATGGAGAATGGTGTTTGGTGAGTGTTTATCCACTTTGCATTATTCACGTGAACCACATTTTCCTGTTTGGATCCAGTTTTCATTTTTCTTTATCCTCACTCACTTTTTTCTGTCCTCGGTAGGTCTCAGCGTTATGTACTTCCTGTTTCTTGTCTTCCTCATCTTCCTCAACTGGGACCAAGTAAAGATACTGATGTACTGGCTGGACCCAAATCTGCGCTATGCCACACGGGAAGCTGATGTCATGGTAAGAGCATCACGGTCATCTGAACCTCCAGAGCAAGCTCACACCACTTCTAATGCTATATGTTGGAAGATATCAGAATGGATGGAAGGATTGAGGCTTTTCTTAAGACAAATGTATGGATGTGAAGATGATCGCACATGAATCACTGATCCCAAGCTCCATTCTGAGAGTCTACATCTATATCATACAGAAAGATTTAGGTTAAAAACAACACTAATAATAATAGAAGAAGTTTCTCCTTTTCTGAAACTGGTGTGTGTTGCAAACCCTCTGAGACAAACTGGTGACTTTGTGCTATATGAATAAAATTGACTTGTCTTGAATTGACTTGACCCCTGGTGCCATGACTTCAATTTTAGTCTAACCTAAGGATCTAAAATGTTTTCACATTGAGGACATCTCTAAATATATAAAAATAGTTTTTAGCTCAAATAAAAAGTTCCAATGAGGCTACCATTGTTTGTACATGAGCTTTAAATGCATTGTTTTGACTAAATTCACTGAAATATGACTACATGAGAGTGTCTATCAATAGATTGATTAAAATTAAAAGATCATCATGATTATTATGAGAAGAAGAATAATGATTTTCTGATATCATTTCAGTTTTTGGAACATAGTAAATAAAAATGAAAACACTTCCATCTCTTCATTTCCAGCTATAAGATGTTTTCTTTTTTTGGTTGCCATTGGGTTTCTTATAATTCAGTCACCTTTCCCCTGACAGGAATATGCCGTAAACTGTACAGTGATAACACGGGAGCGGCTCCTGAGCCACTTCGACATCTTTGCATTCGGCCACTTGGCAGGCTGGGCCATGAAGGCTCTGCTCATCCGCAGCTATGGCTTCTGTTGGACCATCAGCATCACCTGGGAACTCACTGAGGTAGCGTGTATGTGTTCAAGATGGGCTCAGGCGTGCAAAAAAAAAAATCTGTTACGTGAATCGCAGCTGTCCAAGGAGGTAAACAGAAATTCAGTCATTACTTGTAATTTGTAGTGATCCAGTTTCACCTCGGTCTGTGCGAGCAACAAGGATTGTTTGTTTAAGAGAAACTCCTCGTAACAAAGCCGTAGTCTGAGCAGGAGTTGCTGCACACAGCAAGTGCTGTTGCTTTGACTGCTGGCAATTGTTCACTGGACAGATTAGATTATGGCACGTAGCCTAATACCAGATTTACTCATCACAGAATCGACTGCGTCTCGATCCTGAGGCCAACAAAGGTGCTAGAATCATTGCACACACTAAAGAAATGTAGTCCTTGGATTGAAAAAGCTTCTTTTTTTTATCTCTTTCACAACCTAAATTAATTTTATTCCACTTTTTTACACAGCTGTTCTTTATGCACCTGCTGCCAAACTTTGCGGAGTGCTGGTGGGATCAGGTGATACTGGACATACTGTTGTGTAATGGAGGAGGCATCTGGCTGGGTATGACTGCATGCCGGTTTTTGGAGATGAGGGCCTACAGCTGGGCCAGCATCAAGTCAGTTGAGCTTATGTTCTGTTCATTTGATCTTTTTTCTTCTCTTTGCCTTTTATCTTTGTATATTCACAGAATCCATGGGTCTTTTAAAAAACCCAAAAGCCTAAACAATGTAAAAGTAAAAGGTATAATTGGTAGTTTGAGGTCTTTTCTTTGATACAGCGACAAAATCAGGTTGTACTGGCAGATTCGTATAAGAACCACTTAGTTGATTGTTAATATGTAACAGAGTTAATTTATAATACTAGAATTCTGTAAACTACTATGTTATTGTTATATGCAAGATTGCATGTGTGTATGTATCTTAGTATCCTCAAAAGCACACACTCTCTGTTCAGGGAAATTCACACCACCACGGGGAAGATAAAGCGAGCCGTGCTCCAGTTCACTCCGGCCAGCTGGACTTATGTGCGCTGGTTTGACCCAAAGTCCTCCTGCCAAAGGCTAGCAGGCATCTATCTCTTTATGATCCTATGGCAGGTACTTTATTCTTTGACCTTTGACTCAGAAATATTTGTAAGATTGTCCTCGGTATTCTGTATTAAAAAATCCTTTAAAATCTTGTCCGTCTTACATCCTTTATCTTGACAGCTGACAGAGCTGAACACGTTCTTCCTCAAGCACATCTTCGTCTTCCAGGCGTCTCACCCTCTCAGCTGGTGTCGTATCCTCCTCGTTGGAGTCATCACTGCACCCACTGTACGGTAGGTCCTACCTTCAAAATGACATCTTTACGCTACACCTGTGAGCACTATTAAGTGAGGTTTACTAGATTTAAATGCTACCTAAAACTAATGCTACCTTTCATGTAGCATTCAATCCTGGCAATACAAATAGTTTTGCTGGAAAAAGTGGTTTGCTGTTTAAGATGCTTTGACGTTTAAAATCGTGTGGAAACTTACTCTGTAAGTACAAATTTCATTTTTTAATTTCCATTTCTTCCAGACAATATTATGCATACCTGACAGACACACAGTGTAAACGAGTTGGCACACAATGCTGGGTGTTTGGGTAAGTATCTTCTGTCCTTTCAGTTCATGTTTGAATCAGTAATTTAACTTCTGGCCAAATTGGGTCAATTTTGCTTGTGTCTGTCTGTCAGTTAAATAGCAGCATTAACAGCAGTAGTCTGAAAATCAAAACTGACACTGAACTTTGTCCAGAGTTTGGGAGGTTTTCTTTGATCTTGTCGGCATACATCACAATGAAGGGGCTATGCCCAAGCTGATTGGCTATCCCTGTTTTTAGTCAAACAAATCATAAAGGCAACTTAGGGACTGGGCAATGAATCAACAATGTCACGTGTTACGGATCTCTTCCTGTTTATGGTTGAAATGTGTTGGCAAGCGCGGCGGGGGATGTTGTAGATTCAAATATGACAACCAATCAAAGTTCTCGCACACTTGCAACTTAAGAGTGAATGGATACTTCCCAGAAGTGACAACAACTCAGTCAGACTGATAGCAGTCCACACTAAAACCACTGTTGTGTTGGCCACAAGCTATCTTATTAACCTGAATGTTTTCCAGGACCTACAAGCTATTTTAGTTTAGCTGACAGATGAATGGGCAAAGTTTTAACAAGGACGTCAGAGCACCAAAAAAATGTAAACTGAAATTTTTCGTTATTGAAATTCAGCTTCATAAAAGTGTGAATGAAATTCATAACGCAATTCAGTTATTGACCTCATCTCAGACATAGAGTTGCTAATGCCCTCAGTCTGATCTAGTTTCCATAGCAACGAGACAGGCTCTCTCCGTCTGCATGGATTTCTTAACATTGAGGTCGCTCTCTTTATCAAGGTCTACCCCTGCAGTGTAACCTTTAAAATTGAAAAAGAGTTTTCCACACAACTACTGTGAGTGAATATTGATTTGGTTTGAATGGCTGGGGTTACAATAATATAGAGAGCATGCATTTGGACCACAGAGAAGCTCCATTGCAATGAAATGGCATTGCCAAGAGAGGGGGCTATTGTTAAATACAAAAACCTGTGTGTAGAATTGCCAGAGCAACACCACCATTTATCTAACGCTCTTGTATTCCCCTTCAGGGCCATTGCTTTCCTCGAGGCTCTTGCTTGTGTGAAATTTGGGCATGACTTGTTTTCCAAGACACAAATTCGCTATGTACTCCTGTGGCTGCTCTGCCTGGTAAGAAAAGATGATACAACAGTATATTCTTAGTGACCTGAAAAATAAAGATGTCTGCTCAATGTTGCATTGTGACAGCCACCACAAAGAGCGTCCGGAACCTGTAGCGTGGTGGTATTAAAGCTGAGTGACTATGCAGACATGAGTGCTTTACAAGGGTTAACATGCAACATGAGCATGTCGCGGAGCACCTTCAAACTGTCTAAAAACACTTCAGCCTTTGCAATGTTCAAGCTTGTCGCACAGGAGCATTGTGCTTCAAGTCCATTCTTGTTCACATGCAATGCAAGTGTGGACACACTCTTGCTATTGCATGCATCTGTCGTGTACAAAGCAATACATATGCAACATTGTGTTTTTTCTGTTTTCTTTCATTTCTCCTCATGTCCTTGGGGAAAAAACAAAAATTGTGTTTAACCAGACTTTTTTGTCTCCTCTAACATTTTTAGGCACTCATCACACTTCTATGTTTATATGGGATGGTGTGGTATGAGCAAAAGAAAATGAAGGTGAGATGAGATGTTGCTGTAGTTCTTGACTGAATACTTCCATTATCTTTTAAGTATTCATTCACAAAATGTTTTAAGAGTAAGTTGAACCAGTTGGAAATCTTGTTTCGCTCACCTAATGTTGCTTGTGTCAAAGCCACAATAAGACTTTCACACAAAATACATTTTGAGTTAGCAATGTAGGAACAGCACAGGTGGTACTAAATATACAAGTATTATACAAGTGTCCCAGGAAGTCATGGCATCGTGACTGAGAGCCAGCATGCACAATACCAGGACCTTGAAAGTGAAGATGCTAAATTTAATAATCTGAAAAGATTCAGATTGTATTATTTGCACCTGTGTGCTTTTCCCACTGAGCCATGTCAAAATGTCTTCTGTGAAAAAACAGAACGGGTCACTGAATGCCACTCACTCTGAGCTTCCTTCTGTTTACAGAGCACTGTGCAAAGTGAGGACTGTGACGACAGCAGTGTTGTCGACTCACGTGGTTTTGTCCCAGATGGCGTCGCAGGTCAGACTCATAACAGGCAGACTGCTGACAACTCCTCCGTAACCTCGATTCTAAATGTTTACCATGGTTGTGTGTTATTCCTCCATAGCTCAGAGAGAGTCCTTGAGAAATGTACAACCTACAAAACGGAGGAGAGCTTCTGGGAGGAACAGATTTGCGAATGGCCATGGGGGAAAGAGACAGTAAACAACAGTGACACTGCGTATTCACATCCTCTGTAAAAGAAAAGAAAAGAAAAGAAAAGAAAAGGGAATACAGTATGTGCTTAATTTTACTGAATAATTGTTGTTAAAGTTGCATCAAGGGTAGAAAGCAGACTCCAAAACAAAGCCACAACAACAAGCCTTGATAGACTATTTGAACTTATCGAGTTGTAATGGCTGGGGGAGTCAGAGGAAAAACACAACAATGAGCTGAAAACAGATTGTTGTGTTTCCAGATTCAGGTGTGGATCCCGTGTAGAATCGGCAGAAGCAGATCTTTAATACTGTATGACATGGACAAAATTGGTTTTCTAATTAATGTCAAAAATATTTTTAAATAGATTTAAATAACCAAGGAATATGCACTGGATTTTGAAAGAGAAAGTGGCCTTATTTGGATTGTAATTTTTCTACTTTTCTAAAAACTACTGAATGTTGTTGGGATGCTTTGCACTGTGGGACAGGTTACATGTGTCCAGTCAGGAGTGTGCCAGCTTTATCACCACCACCCTGAGTAGGTAGGTTACATGCTAAAGTCATTTTTTTGCACCTAACCTCTTTGTTTTTAAGTGTTACTGTGTGCTAAATTAAATACCTTAACTACAAAACTAAAGATCACAATTGTTGTTTGTGTTTAGCATTATTTAAGTCACATGAATTGGTGATGATTATTTATTGATTTAATAAAATTGTGTTTATATAATAATTGTCAAAGGTACAGTACTGTATGCTTTTCTTCAATCAAAATTTTATCATCAGGAAATATATTGTTGCCGTCTTCGACTGAGAGGAGCAACCACTTGTTACTGAACCAATTGTAGCCTTTATATGTTATTCTTACTCTTTTTAGCTTTTATGTATGTGATTAGTGGGATTTTGAGAAGTATGTTAATTTTGCAATTCTTGTGTGCGTTTGTAATTGGAGAGAGAAGTGAGCTGCGTATGATAGGTGTACTGACAGAATACTGTGACATTTAGTGCAATAGCACAACTGTGGTGACATTCAATAGCACAGGATAATCACTTGTGTGAAATTATCCTTTTCAAAGGCAGTCTTTTTTAGTTTTTTAGTGATCCAAATGAATGAAATGTGACTTTAATACAACACAGTAAGTGACTGGTCATATAAGCTTCTTAATATTGTTGAATAATGCAGTATAGTTTCATGTTTAGTATTAAAGTGTTCTACAACCTCCCAGTAGCTCAACCAATGTTAGTATGTTAATGTCTGCTTATTGAATTTGTATCCATGTTATTTGAATGAAACTTTGTTTTTCTGGCCTGCCAAGTCTTTTGATCATCTACAAGACCACACCATATTTAATAAATGTTTAAAATGTGTTGATTGTAACCTCCAGTGAACTACTTGGTATAACTGATTCATGAATTTCATAGGTAGGTTTGCTTGTTTTTGTACACATAATAAAATGATCACATATCATTGATATCATTGTATCCACTCTTTGAGATATTTTCTTGTTCTCCTTCTCCTTGAGATGTCTGCGGTGCCTAAATATCGTATGTACCACCTGACAAATTAATTTCATCATCATGCTTTCTGTTGCACACCTACAATATAACAGAAAGAACTGAAAGTATTTGTGGATAGATCCAAAGAAACAATTCCCATGGTTACATGGAACCTTTCCAAGTGTATGTATGTTTTGTTAATATAAAAGTTGTAATGCAGACATTACAACACAATGTGTATAATAATTAGATGTCTTCTTAATATAAACAACTGACCTCAGAGGGACATGATGCAGGCCTACTTGACAATACAGAACACCACTACAGTAGTACCACAGGTATGCCAAGTTCAAATTCCATGGTAGTACAGACATAATGAATTTTGCTCACCTGATATAAAATTCTGCAAAGTACCTCAATGATGTCTTGGACTCACAATATCTTCATTGTACCCACTGATTTTGTGATTAAACAAAGACTAAATGTAGTGCTGCATCTAATGAATAATTTCAGCATTGTTTCATTAAACTATTTTTATCTAACCAATTAATTGTTTGGTCCATAAAACATCAGAACACACAACCGTGACCAACAGTCGAAAACCCAAAGAAATGTTATTTAAAATGATGGAACTAAAGAAAAAACATGAAATCCTCACACTGAAAAAAACTCGAAGCTGCATGTATATACTAATTATCAATTACTTTTATCGATTATCAATGTTTTTCTTCATTGATTAATTAACTAATCGTTTCAGCTCTACTTAAAAAAAATCATGCTTCCCATTGATAATATAAACACTAACATATTTAAAGATCATAGCTATATAATATAATACGTTACAGTGACATGGCGTGAAATAATCCCAAATTAGAGCCATGTGGTGCAATGCCCTGTCAAACCTACCTCTTTGTTGTGTTCAGCTACTACATTTCCCATAGTTCCTTTGTGAATGTCCGCTGTGCTGGATGACAGCTATCCGGCGCCGAAACACCGATAGACACTCAGACGAAAGAGCCATGGCGGCCACGGGTGGAGGGAAAATTAGAAGCAGGAGATATCATATCGCCTCTAAACCTTACGCCAAGAGTAAACAGGTAAATGGAGTGAAAGTTTTCGTTTCAAAAGCCCATGTCGAGGGCGTTACGGTGACTGCGGTGCCACTATCTTTAAGCTCTTGTTATTGTTTTGTTGGAGACATTTTAGGGCCTCCTGTTAGCGCTCGTGGCCTCCACGCGCTTTTAGCATGTTCAGGAAATGCTAGTGAGCTAGCAAGCTGGCTTTTAGGTTAGCAAAATCAGACGGACTTGACAGGTCAAATCACGGCACTGTGAGTCGTTTACACTAGCTAACCAGTATTTGGAAAAGTGCAAGCGCATTTATGACATGTTGAGATAACCAACCTTAGCTCTGCTAGTAACTCTTAGCTGCTAGCTAGTTAGCGGAAAGCCAAGGAAGTGGAATTCTGAGTATTAGCTGGTGTAGCTAATGCTTGCTAGCAGGCTAGCATTGGTGAGCAACGCATTGTTGTCTTCTGTTCTTAAGTTTGGAGGTATCACACCGTCGCTGGTAGAAGTTACACGACCGTTTGGCTCAAAATTGCATCTGTGCACTGCTATGGGTAGCCGTCTTTCATGCTGTTATATTTTAATAGTGTGTTGCTGGCCTGTCGGGAATCATCTTGGATGTTAGCCTAGCTAACGTTAGCTAAATCTCAGCCACTTTGGATTGCGCAGGAAGCATCGGCTGATCGGGAACCCACATGGTTGCCTGAGTGAATTCGCTTGCCGCCTGGAATGATGTTGGCTTTAAAACCACACTATAATGTTAACCATGGACAACACGTGTCTTGATAAGTGGCAGATCCGTAGAACAATTTTGTTAGTCATGACGAAGAATATTCTAGTAAACTATAGTTTGTGTATTTTAATGTCAGCCTACTAGTGGGGTCTGACCGGAGAGGGAACTGAATTGGAAAGCTTACTTTAAAAATGATGTCAGGGACTGTCTTTGACAACTCAATAAATATTCATGGTTATACAACGAGCTCACGGTGTGACCAGCTTTAGGTTGTCAATTAGATACACACATTCATTTAATACACCCAGTAAACAAGAGTAAGATGGGTATAAATGTATGTATGTCATTGTTTATGGCTGACGGTTATTTTCATTTGTTATTCACTTCAGCTTCCAAAAGAACCATAAAGTTGAATTGGCACCTCTCTGAATCAGTTTGAACAAAACTGAACTTTTCTGTCAACTGAGTCCATATTGAGCATAGTGAAGTTTGTTGTAGTTTATCATGTATACACAGCATCATTGTGTAATTTCTCTTACAAATGCTGCTGACTTGGCACCTAGTATCAGTAGTATGTTTAAAATGTTAACACCTTAACCCACTACATCAACAACCAAAATGTTTTGTCATTAGATGTTAACTTTATGGATGCATATTTGAGTGTTGAAATGAAGAGAGATTGATTGTAAGTGTACATTCATACCAAAAATTTAAAAATCTATATCTGACAATCATGAATTTATACTATATAATTTGAATAAATGCAAATATAAGTTGGACAATGTCATCGTCATGTCATATGGGAGAATTATTTTAATGCTCATATACATGACTAAATGGCAAATACAGCAGAAGCATTTGATGTGCTTACAGATGTGTCTGGACTACAGTCAGCCAAAAACTATGATTATCTAAATCATGAGTACAGCTTTCCTAAAATTAAGGGTTTAGCTTTTCTTCAATCGTTTGCTTTACACAACACTGTTGAATAAAAAGCAGGAGCGTGATAAGACATGTAATGTTTGCACCATCGCTGTCTTGATTCCTCTCACAACTTGTGGGATATCTTGCAAGTCCTAAAAATGGGTGTCTTTCTCATAAATTCTTCACATTGCATAAATGTAACAAAACTAAGTTAATGATCTCAATGAATGTATGGGTACCCGGACATTACATCATTTGACTTGTTGGCTTGAAAAGCTAGATGCACTGATCTTACTGTAAGTCATATAAAGTAAAACTCACTCTGTGTCACGTGAAAATGAAAATGCGGACCCTTAAATCCATAAAACAATTGCTTATGTCGCGCTAAGTAAACTAGCACTGTGGTGGCTATTATGCTTGTTCCTGACTGGTTAAAGTTTTTATTTGCAGATAGGTTAAAGTGCTGAGGGGCCCACGTTTATTACGTAGATAAGCAGGAAGCAAGAGGTGCAAATGGCTCTTATCAGGAGTTGAAAGCTACCGTGGCTTAAACGGCGTGATGCGCCTGCTAACTAGTCCTTTTTCTTAACCATTCCCTTTTCTGTCTACTGTTAATACTGTCTACTGTATAATCTAAAGACATATAAGTACAGTCATAGTACCAATCTGGGAGCTAAAGAAATATTTTTATAAATAAAATTTCCCACAGGGAAGAAGCACCAAATTTGTCTGGCTTGACAAAACCTGTCAAAAGTTTTACAAAGCTTTGTTGAGTATTCTCCAATACACTCTTCCCTTTAATTGGCAATTGCATTCATAGGTTTTAGCTTTTTTCTGCTTTTGTCGTCCAAAACCAGACTCAAACTGCTCCATCCGATGGGGACTTTATTCATGAAACTGACCTTGAGTCCTGAAGAATTTAATGCTGGTATATCCAACTAGACAACTACTGGAGCAAATTTCACTCAAGTTTGGTAGCATATCGACCAGTTTTGCGAACACTATATTGCCGACCTAACTCCTAGGTGTGCAAAATGCATTCAAAGAGCAGCCTCATCCCCCCTGTCAACAGTAAGAGCTTTTAATATATTTACATGTACAGCACTGTATGTGATCATAATCCACTCAAAACATGAGAAAAGCACGGCAATGTTTCTAATGACAAGTGTCTAAAAGGTTAAAGTCTTGAAATACTGACATCAAAACCACCTGAAAA
>JAVQJL010028187.1:0-21373 GCA_036024295.1 Nannoperca obscura
AATTTTTATTATTTTTTGTCTCATGCCATTGTATGTTTAAATGTCTACCAAACCCTTTAAATTTTCCTTTTTATTTTACACATACAGAACATAAGAATATAGCAAATGGGCGTATTAAACGATGGATGACTCAGATGTTCACACTGTATGCAGCCTGTATTTTATTACTATATTCTTTTGGTGTTTGAACTGCGTCAGTGTCTCATATCTTCTACTATATGCTACATCCTGCATGCATCACGTCAGTTAGTAGCTGGACGGATGACTCCTCACTGCCCTTATAGACACTGTGAGCTGTGGAATCAGGTGTTGCGTTCAAAGTCTCAAAGCATAATGCAAAACATGTCAGTCATTAAACAAGTGTTCAGGGAAAACCGTGCCCATCCACATAAAAAAACCCAGATGATCAGATTGAACATTACTTTTTCATTTCTCCCTCATGATGTAATGCAGTAAATTGATGTAGCATGTACAGATAATAGGATTTGATAGTGTACTTTATGACAATCTGCTGTGTTAATTCTCTGTCAGAGATGTTGTATTGCTTAATAAATGTAAAGACAGATGCCTGGTGTTCATATTTAAACTGATTCAAAGTTCTGGTCAAATCACTTGTAAGTCTCTGGTTATTTGTTATTGAATTTAGTGGCTTCCTGAGCCGGAGGGGTTCCTTAAGTCAATTGAATTATTTGACTTGAAAGCGGTCAACTTTCTTTTATTGAGTTGGCTGAGCCCTAAAGCTCCACACAGCCAGGCCTGTTTCCCTTTCTTTGTCAATAGTACTTTGCCTTATTTTCAGCCATTAATGCAGGCCTTTGTATCCAGTTCCCCACTTTCTCATTTTATGTTATGTTTAGTTGAATCTATTTCATTCTAATTTACTGAGATTTAGTTTATTTTATTTTACTTGCAGACACACATCGCAATAATGCAGACATAAGTACATAATAATGTGTGGTGGAGACAAGGAAACTTAAGAGACCGAAAAGAAAATGTAAAATGACCCAGAGAAAGATTTGCTAATTGGGTTTCTGAATCCAAAGAAAATAAAAATGTAGGAAAGAAAATAGAGAAAATGGTACAAAAACAGAACAGACATGACATCAAAGAAGAGACCTAAAATGATTCATGTGAAATAATTCAATTTAACTTTCTTTGTTTTTCTTTCCTCTGCAGAAACTTGTCAAAGAATCCTCTCACCACTCTGTCATGGCAGCTCTTCCAGCACCTCCAACTCTCCGAGCTGTAAGTCTTCTTCCCTCGTCTGATTTCTCCCGTTGGCTTTTGTTTGTATTTTATTAAAACAATTTATCATTGCTCCCTGCTCACAATCTGCCTCAGTAAAAAATTGTCTTCACCGCATGCCATTATAATTCCTGTCTTTGTTGTACAAAACCTCTCATTTGTCTAGCACTTGTAAAAGGCCGAACCTATAGGCTGTATAGTGGCACTGTGATCTATAAGTCATTTGTTGACTTAATTAATGCGCACAAAGGAAATGTAATGCTCTGGAAGGAGGAGGCAGTCTAACCCCATTTTCTTGTTTGTTATGAATATTTTAGCGATCATTGTGTTTATGAAATGGGTTTGCTCTTTCACCACCAGGGAGAACATTGCGATTTCGACCCGCTTGTAATTTACACATCATTACGTCTGTCAGCACTGTCCATCATTTGAACTTTGGCTGTGCTCTGAACACAGCCGCTGCTTCCTGCACCTCCTGGCATGTAAAGCTTGAAGTATAGCAGGATGTGATACACAACTATTTCAAGCAGGCCTCTTTATTGTTCTATTTTCAGAGGTAGAAGCAGGGCAGGTCCTCTGAGAGCACGGCATAATGCTGATCTGGGGTACTCCTGCTGCTGTACTCTCCAGGCAGTAGAGCGAAAAGGGGAAGCCCTGCTTTCAATGACAGTATAGTTTTGCATTTTGGGCATTTAGCTATCGCTGTCATCCTGAGGAAAACTTAGACCCTCTGATATTACCGATCGCTCATTCCTATCCGTCCTGTGTAGGAAGAAATTCACACCACATCCCATACCAGGGCTACACAAGTGTCAACTCAGTATGGGCCCTCATCAGAGGCAGATGGGTCTCTGAATCCCTCATTGTGTCTGCTATTGGGTTGTGAATTTCATTCTTCACTGAACTGTACACGTTGTGTTATCTTACCAGCTGTCCAATTCTGCTGTTGTAGAAGCTAGCTTGGCCTTTAGCTTCTCTCAATACTTTTGCTGCAGCAGTGTCTAAGTTTCCATACGTACAATATACTATTGTAATATATAGTAATATATTTAGTCAATTTATCAATTCCAGAGTGTAAAAATAGGCGATAACAAGTAAAACTTTCTGCTTTCTGAATTCAATTTAAAAGCTCCCAAAACTTCCTCAATCAACTTCTTACTATGAGTAACAGCATCCTACATGAGCATACTATTTTCTGCCAAAGTTGGATTTATTGTTATTTCACATAAAAGATTTCTGTATTTACGTTTTTCTCTGTGCTTGACTCACTGCTTTGAAGTGGGCGGGGTCCACTTAGACTAGGATTTGTAGACTAGGAAGTAAAAAGGTGGTCAGCAAAGTGTTCTTACAAACAAAAAGTTTCAAGTATGCAGAATGGCCCCTTTCAGAGTGTTTATATTATTACAAAACATTATTATTGGATTATTATATAAAGAAATGCAATATTATGTAGGTAGCATTTAGATGTTGTCGAGTAAATTTAACAAATGTTCACATGTGTTATAGTTTGTTTGTCATCACTGAATAAAGTGCATCTTTAATTTCATACTTTCAGACAAGAAAACCAAGATCAGGGCCATTTTGCCTACAGAGACAGTAGGTTCAGAACTAGAGTTACAGTTAAGTTACCTTACAATCCTAGACCGACTACATCACAGGCCACAAATTAAAATACCTCACAGCGTTCCTTCCTTAACCGAATCACCATTAGAGCTCACAGAGCACGATTTGCTCTGATGTGCAATCCCATTTCTTTTTAAGCAACCATTTTAGATGCGTACAAATGGTTTCTTTGTTGTTCTACATGAAAAGCAGGGCCTGGGTGATGCCCATGCCTCCTAGTGAATGCTGATGAGGAGTGAGGGTTTATGTCTATTTCATTTGGTGTGTTTGGTTAAGAGGTGTCAGTTGGAGTGGCATGGCGGCACAGACGTGTGCCGGGCGTTATGCAAGAAGGAAGCCATGTGGAATCAGGCCTTGCTGATAGGAAATGAGTCACTCTCTCATGGGCAAAGTCTGCGACGCGGCCCTGACATCATTACTTTCCTCACTGTGTCTGTGTGCTCGCCCAAATCATATTAGCTTGGTAAGTGCCAATCATTCAATCATGCCAAATGAAGCCCGTTCACCGGGTGGCTATTGGCTTTAATAATTAGAATAATACACAATGCATATCAATGATACATGCCCACCCATGCTGCTGAACCACACTGATATTATGTAAATAGTGGAAGATCAAACCAGCTGAAATAATTTCCGTTTTATGTGACGAAAGGAGAGCATGGCCCTTTGCCATGGCGCTGTCTCTACACCTTGTGATCTCCGTCACTCTAGGCCCTGTTATTGTAATTGTATTTAATTTCTTTCAGCAATGAAATGCTACAAATTTCAAAGCAGCAACACGGTGACAGTGACCTGCAATGAATAGGAAATGCACAAATAGTTTTGAAGCCTGGAATTACATTGTGTTTGCTCCTCACAAGCGTTAAAATAATAATGTTTCCGTTGATTAATTCCTTGTATATTTCATTAAGGGCCATTGCTCTATTGCGCTGGTACTTAAAGACACTCTCAAATTGCTTCGACAACTTTTTGTGAAAATTTTAAATCACATAAATGAAAATAAGGCAGGAAAATTGAGAAATTACTATTTAGAAAAAAAGGGGGTTCATACAGATCACAAGTAATACATGCCCTATTCAAATCACCGTTAAATATCTAGTTACATCAAAGCAGCTACTTTAACATGAATTCTTTGTTAACCTCAAATATCCACTGAGCGTTTGGGCCAGTGCTCTTACTATCCACTTTCCACTCCACAGTAAAAATCAGACAAAACTCAATATGTATGACGAGGCAACTGTTAAAAGTGAAGAGGAGAAAGTGCTTTATATCAGTAAATGTACATTAAGTCTGTTTTTCCCTTATCAGGCACTCGTTAACGAGCCTAATTAAGTGTAACTGCAAAACAGTTGTTGGATGCACAGATATTTCACACTCCTTGCAGTATCTTAATATCAGTGACAATGACAATGCTATCAGTGAAATCTCAATAATCTCAAGTCTTTTGTGGCTCCTGTGAAAAGGCCCCAACATCACATAGAAGCTTTACAATAGACGTCTGCTGTGTGCTGCCTCTGGAGGAGACACAGATAATCGGCTCTGCCTCTTTGTCTGTGTGCCCTTTAGCCAAAGGACCGGAGCTACTGCAGTGTGGTGCGCAGCCCAGCCAATCACAAGCCTGAGAACAGCAGCAGGGTGAATGGGGCGGCTAAATGCTAAATCTGCTGCTGCGGCTTCCAGGGTGATATTATTGGAGATTATTTGAAGCGAGGTTAGCGGCAGTGACTGATACGGCCGTCTTCGAGGAAGCTCATTCTTTCTGGTCCACAAAAGGAGGAAAATATTCTCCCCTTCTTCTTCTTCTTCTTCTTTAGCAACTGAAGCAGTGTGCCTGAGGCAATGTGCATCCAGAATCCCTTTATTCTGTTAGCGCTTCTTTAATCCCAGCTCTCTGGGAAGCAGGGGCCGACGCAAAGTCAAACATTTACGCCTCTCACTGCAAAATGGATTTTTCTTTGAATATGGATGAAATATGAATAGATCAAACCTGTAATCTTCTGATATGAATGCCAGTGGATTAGGATGAATTAAACATTAAATTTTCCAAGGGCTGCATGACAGGTAAATTACTAACTTTTAACCTTCGTTTTATTAGGGCCCAATCGCACTCAGGGCAAACTCTTACTGAAATACATGACATTTAAACGGATTCCTCAAAAACATCAAAGACTGCCTTTCAAGAGGAAAAGGGAGCATTAAAATGTTAAACGTAGTAGAAAAGACTGGATTGGCGGTAGCAGTGGCCTGAACGTTAAAGAGGTAACCAGACTGTCTGGTAGAATTGACGTAAGGAAAATTACGAAACCTTCCTTTATAAACGCTCTTTTGTGAAAACAGTCACAAGTGCATATGCAAGTACAAGGCATTTTGCTTTAAAAGCAATATACCTTGATGCTATGTTATAGTGATGGAGTAGGAAGAGAGTTTACAGTAGGTAAATCAGTTAGTACTGTCGTCTGTCACTGTGGCCCCGACCTCATGTGATGAACAAATATCTTAAACCCCTTAGCAGGAGCTTGCAGGTGGATTCCAGTGAGGTGGTGCAGTTTAAATAGATAGTTTGAGTGGGAGGGTGTGTTTGGTAGGTGGTTTTAGAGAGTGAGGTATGTCATATGTGCATAGCAGTGCATGTTGACTGCCTGAACTAGCTCGCAAACGTTTCTTCATTTAAGAGAGCTTCACTTCACAAAGCTTAGCCCTGCTCTGGCCCACGTGTGTGCGCTTACATAGTAAGCGGTGTTTGAACTTTTATTTATATTTGTAAAACTCTGAATCCCGAAATAATACGTTTATTTAACATGCAAAGAAATTAAAACTGAAATTCTCGCATTATAAGCTTTAATTCAAGACTGAAATAATTAGTAAAATTTGTTTACACGTTGACACTGATTACACTACTCTGAGTACTGTCAGAGTTGCAGAGAGCAACATTCACATGATTGCATGAAGTGACAGCCCACCATAATAATCCCTGTCACTCAACGGAAATGGCTTTATTATCCAGAGAAAATGGTGTTTGGAGTGAATGGGCAGGGCTGTAGACATGCACAGCACATCGTAGCACAGACTACAGATGGACCACTCATTTCAGCTACAATACGATGGCAACAAGGATCTCATCAGTTGAAAAGTTGCAGTAGATCTTAATTCATTTTAAGTCGCACACCAAGCTGACAAGCGCAACAATAACAAAGCAAAAACACATGCTTATATATACTTTATTGAGATTCATGTTTGAGTCCACCTGATGAGTATAAGTCCAATAATCCGCTCTCCTTTTTAGCTCTGTTTTGGTTTCCAACAACTCGTGAGAAACATGCCTGGCTCTACAGCGGCTCAGTGCTTCATTATGTTCAGCCTGGAGTGGCTGGAAGCGAGATGGGAATTTCATCCTCTGTATGGCAACAAAGCAGCCAGTGTGTCGTTACTCTTTTTGAGACCCCATTTGTGCTCTGTTGGGTGTAAAAAGGATGTGGTTTCTGAGAGTGACTGATTGCAACACAGTCAGCTGGTTTGTTGTGAAAGTAATGCTAAATATAATTATTAGTATGATAGAACATACAATTAGCAGCAAAATAACTTTATCCCTTGAATACAATGGAAATTCAAAACACGAGAGTGACAATTTACATGTCAGACTATAAATATAGTACACACATCGCTGTATCATTCAACCTGAATATTCACTATCAATATACCCATAAAGCACTTCTCAAAAGATCTATTTAAAATAACCACCAAAAGTATCTAAAGAGTCTCTGCTAAAATATTTGATTCGGAGGAAAAATTTGCCTTAAGCTCCGGCTCACTTTGTCCGTTTCCTACGTGGAGCCTTCCCTGACCTGACTAGGGTGTCCCCTCTCCTCTACATGATTGCAGTGCAGGTGTTGTTGTCGATAAGCCAAAAACAGGTCTGGCTCCTCAGACACAAAAAAACCCGTAGTGGCAGTGAGAGAGCCTGCAGGGACGCTGGCCAAGAGGCTGCAACCTTACAGAAAAGCAATGATGGGAGCAAACTGAGATTTATTTATTTGCAGCATACCACTTTATCCGTGACATAAGCAGAAGATACAGTGATGGAGTCGGTCCAGTGACAAACAGGAGTGTGGCAAAGCAATGATACACACTTAGTACGGTTTGGTGAAAGCAACTGTTAAGCAAATTTAGCTGGATCAGGGGAAAACGCTTATGTTATAAAAGCTCTTGCTGACGAGAAGTGTTAAATTTGACATCGGTTGAGTCAGCTCTCCGTGTTTTTTTCTGCATTCATACCCCCTGATTGATATATACTATTTTTTCTCAACACTGTAATCTTTCCACCTCCTGCAGTACAATGAAAACCGAGAATAATTTGACATTTCTGACAGAGGAACAGCAAGATTGCAGCAACAATGTAGCAAACACATGCTAGAAATGAGACCAGTTCCTGCCTACATTTATTTATTTAGCCTATTGCCTATGAATAGATGTTGGACTGTCAATCAACTGCTTCAAGACTCTAGAAGCCAATCTGATGGCATGACAGCTAGATTATCTCTTTTCCACGCTATAATAATGATGACAGTACTGGCCACACTGTTTGATTGACAAGTGATCTATGGGAAGTGCAGCGCAGAAAGAAACACAACAGCAATGAGTGCTTTGCATTAAAGACATTTAAAGACATTAGAGACAAAAAAATTTGATTAAAAAACAGGCAACAAAATACAATTTAATATTTCATCAACTAGAAAGAATAGACTGTTTACTTAGCACCACCCTTAGATACGGTGACAGAGTTACCACTCGAAAATTCAGAGATTTTTTTAACTGTGGGTTTTCAATTTCACATAAAAGCAGGCTTCTTATTTCTAACCAAAGACTGTGGATTCTGTCAGCTCTAGCTGACTTTTTAATGTTTCCGGCTGATTTGTTTTAAAACCAAAAGCCTGTAAAAGAGTCTTTAATATGCACATGATGGCTACATACATGCTAAAAGACTGAGGCTAAATCCATGTTGCAGGCAAAAAGCCCTCATCTTCACCAGCTGATCCATTTAGAAGACATGGACATTTTTTGTGTGTTTCAGGAAAAAGCTAGTTGTTTCTAGTTTGCCAGTTGGATGTATACTTTAATGTTAGTATTTGCTTTAATGTTATTATTTGCAAACAATATCCCATTTTTCTTTTTTTTTCACCTCTTGACTCCCACACCATGAAGTTTAATGGTCTTTCCATCTAGTTTGTATTAGTTCTCGTTCGTATTTTGAAGCCCACACCGACAGTGCTAATGTAACTTTCTGTGTATGTGTCATGTTACAGGCAATTTTCCGACGTAACCCCACATAACGATATTGTTTTTCCTTGGAAAATAAAGCTAGCTTACTACAAGTGAGGGATATACACACCAATAAATTTCAATCTTATGTATGTCATGTATGTATTAACACCTGGACGTACTGTATTGTAGTAGAAGTGACTAACAATGTGACAAGCAGGGCACCTGGGGCAACTAACTATGCGTCTTTATGCTGAATTACCACAAATCCAGACGTCACAGGAAATACAACCTACTGTCACACCCAAGATCAGTTGCATTGTAGTAAAATGTGCCAAATAAGGCGATTTATTAAACACACAGGATTTAAAAATCTAAAATAATCCCTGACAACAGAAGAAGGAGAGGAAGCGCCGCATTCAAGCTGAGATCAAAGCGCGCGAGCAACAATGCAGTATATAGCTTATCGTTGCTTGTGATCCGCGGCTCCTCAGTCAAAGCACCTGTGTGTACATTTCCCAGAAAAACAGCCTCCAGTGGTGATCATTACCTCTCCTTTTGGAGTAGCGGGGTGGATCGTTAGCCAGCTCCAAGGAAACATCATGCTGTTAGCTCCTGTATCTGGGATCACACTGCTGTTTGCCTTTGTTCTTTTCGAAGTCTAATCTGCTCTTCTCCAGACATTTATCAACTTCCAGCTATCAGTTTGCTGGGTTTTTTTCTTCTTTTGTTGTCTTATACCTTGTTTAGGTGGTAGAGCTGTAAAATCACAGCCATGTTACTGTACTGTACGGGATGGGAACACGTTTGAAATGCAGGGTTGCAGCTTTCTTATGTATCCTGCTTTATTCTGCTATTTCCTGTATCTGTACTGCTGCATGTTGGCCCTGATCATCTCTTCCCAGAGGAATAGTAGCTAATGTATGGAAGTGGTGGTTCTTATTAATAATGAACATAATTACAGTATAAAGGGGGAAAGCCTGGGCCGCCCTGCTCTGGTGAGCTTTGATCCCTTGTGGTTCAACTTGTTAAGCACTAAATGAAAACCTTTAAGAGTGAAATTCTCCTTCGCACCGGCATGCAGGGAGCTACCTGGCTGTGGAGTGAACTCCTCTGTGCTATATACTGTGTAGTTTTCATAGTAAATATGTAAAGTACAGGGTAAATACAAAGTTATGAAAGTTTGCAAAATGCTTAATTTCAACAGTTATGTTTTCAAGGTTAAGAATATGATTGAATCCAAATATACTCCTTGAAAGATGCTTGATTTTCCACATAATCCGGTGTTTGATCATCCAATCAATCACTCATGTAAATCAAAAATATTTAAATATTTAAAAAGAAATGATTCTGTCATCATATTTGTTTGTTGTCTCCTGGCATGTGTAGAAACAATTTCAAGTATTCAAGAGTCTGGACATTTTTGGTTTAGGTACCTTGAAAGTGCTTGAATTTTGTGTGAACCCTGGAGGTTATAACGTTTATCCAACATGTTGCTGAATGTGCATGCATTTAGGAATTCTTTAGTTGCTTTGTTATTGTGCACTGGGTATTGATTAGGCTGATTCTACTTCTTTCAGAGTCAATATATTAAATATATTTAAACTTTTAGGCCAACAAAATGACTTTATTTTTGGTGTCTGGGCTTCATCTCATGACTTTGGTATTTTCTTCAATCCAGCCGATGGCCATATGTGCATGTGTCATTGTAGGAATGATAATCTACATTCTACCTGAGATAGTACCAGAAAGGTTGTCATGGAAATTGTCTGTGATCCGTTCTGATGAAAATATTTCCATCTTAGCTGTAAACATGTGTCAGTAAAGAAAAATGGTTTTGTCGCTTAATGAAGGTTCTGCAATCAAAACACAAATTGCTGCAATTGAAGACACAAGGACAAAATGAATGTGTCCACTTTTAGATTGTATCTCATTGGTTGTTTTTTCTACATAATATAATGGAAGAAAATGCACAATAAGATTCTAACATTTCTTTGCAAGTGGAAATATAATAAACGTAATTTGAGTTTGACTGAAATGGGAAATGGATTTTTTTCAGATTTATTTAAGAAAGTATTTGAGTTATAGATTTTGACTTGAATTCATTACGTTAGTATTTGCATTAAAAGTAATGCGAACACTGACTGCAATCAGAGTGTAGCTGTAAAAAATCACTTCTAACTACTGCAGTAATTAAAGACAAAAGAAGTTCATAATGGATAGACATGGAGCTGGTTCGTATGCTACACAGAAGGGACGCAGCACCGCAAGTATTGTTGTCACGTTGTGAATATGAAGAAGCTCAGCTGTAACTACAGTATCAGATCCACAGAGCACCTGATAATAAGTGGAATCCACCTGAGGAAATCTATTCTCATTACTTTATATGGCATGGTGGACGTACCGCATACATTATTCATGCTTTCTGCAATATCTTATTGACCTCTGTCAAGGACATTTGGGCAGGCATTCATCTTGACAAAATTGACCAATCACAGCCTCCAAATTGGACATATGCAAAATGCAGAGGTGACGTACACCACTGAATAATGTGACTTCCTGCTGCACACTGCTGTGGGAGTGAAATGTATGCACAGGGGAGCCTAATGATACCTGCCTGCCACTAATACAGCCTGAGACTGATAGCCTGAACACTGCTTTGACCTTTGACCTTCTCACATTTGAATGCCATGTTGCAGGCTTTCACTGTTTTTCTTCTTGTCTATTGATTTGAATAATATTATAAAACATAGTCATACATCCGTGGTGGCTGTCATATTGCCCAGGGTGTTTTATATGAGCAGTCACTTGATTAAATTGCTTATTTTTATTATTGACACTGTTGATTATACTGATTGTTGTATTATTGATAGTGTGAAGAATGTTGCTAATTAGAATGAGAGTGTCGTCAGTAACGCTTCTCATCGTGCAGCAGAAGATTGTTATTGCTTCCTCTCTTGCTGTGTTTGCACAGCTTGGTGGATGCAGCAGACTAAAGTTCATCCAAGAGACTCTAGTCTAGTGAAGGTTATCCTGCGACATTAAAATTTGAACTTCACAGAAATATGCCATTCTTTCCTGGTATTTCCCACGATAAATGGAGATAAATGCAGATAATTCAACATAAAATGGCTTTCAGATGTTTTCTTCTCATTTGGTAGTAGAACAACCATTCCTCTTAAGGCACAATATTTCAGGACTGAAAGAAACGCACTCAACTATATCAACTATACAGACATGTCTGATTTAGACACTTTGTTAACACTAAATGGTAAAATATTATACCGCACAGCTGAACAGCAGGCTGACATTTTATCTAACTATCCATAATGTATCTGTAGCTAAAACATTTACTCAGCTGTATTACAGTAACAACTGTATATCATTGCATTGGATAAGGCATCTTTGTTTCAGCCCATATGATAGTTGATGATAGTTAACACAGGTGCACACAGACATACAAGTAGACAGATGCCAAATATTCTGCTTTTCTGCCACTGCGTCTTTTGGAAAACTGGAGGAGATTTTGACGAGAATTCTCAGGATATACAGGGATCTAAATTCCTTGTATTCAACCCTACAAAACTGGACTTGATGTCATGCTAAATATTAGTATTGTTGCTGTTGATGAGGAGGCTTATTGCCTTCAGTTGTAGACAGACACTGCTACAGTAAGTTTTGTGTTGCTTGTTGGTGTTAGTATACTAGTGTCACTGCTTCCAGTTTTTTGTGTGATTTCTCGAGATAATGGTGTGGAAAACGTTTGGCGTCTATTGTTGTTACCAACCACCTAAAGACCTACCAATCTTTAGGTGGTTGGTAGGTATGTAAAGGATTATAAATAACTGTGTAAACATGATTTACCACAAACATCATGACACTTTTTCTTAAAGTCGTAACTCCTTATAACTTCCGATCTTGGCATTTAATCATCAGAATTAGTATAAGTATAATCAGAATTATACTTTGTCTTCAGTTTCAAATAAATCCAGGTGATTGTACAATGCAAACATGAACTGCTAGTAGCCATAGCAGCATGACTGTAGATTTGCCAAATTGTAAACAAATATGCTAAAACCATAGAGATGTGGATCGTTTAAAATTGGATGTTCAGACGTTCAGTGAGCTTCATCCTCAATAGCTTTTTACAAGTTTCTTTTTTTTTTTTTTTGAGATTTGTTGTTCAGTGCAGAGTTAAGCTTGAGCAATGGTCCACAAGTGTATTTTTACCTCATGATTTGATACTGAAATCTGGCATTTCAGTAACTAGACTCTAGTTAGGGACAGTCTCAAAAAAGAGAGCTTTTCAGACTTTTGTTAACAGCTTTCTAATTGTATATTTCAGACCAAATGTATCTTCATCTGGACCTTCTGTCATCGCATGCACAACCTCTTTTTTTCAAAATGATGCATTACTGCCAATGAGCTATTATGGCCTGCGTTTTGTCAATAGCTTTCTCAATTAGCATAAACACACAGACTAACTTTACATTCATCTGGGCCTCCTTACAATATATACACAGCCTCCATCATGTGAGATGGTCCCAGATTTTTTTGTGACATAAACAGATACAGATAGAAGCTTTGTGTTACATCCCCAGTGGTTGGACTGGTGTTATTGTCATTGGTGATTGTTTGTTGTTTTCTATTTGTTTTTCAAGGCGCCTTGACGGTGTGGTGTTTGACTGCGGCTGTGATATCCGCTGGATCCAGCTGTGGCAGCAGAGAGGAGAGGCAGCGCTCCACACGCAGGAACTCTACTGCAGGAACGGAGCCTCCAAGATACGACTGCACAACATGTACATCCACAACTGTGGTAAGAGGAGGGGGAGGGGTGGAGGAAGAGGAGGAGGGGGTTGAGGAGGAGGAGGGGAGGGTGTGATCTGCGTTATAAAAAAAGGAAAAAAGAAAAAGGAAACAGCAGAGGGGTGAGGGAGCGAAAGGAGGAGAGAAAAGGAGAGGGAGCGATGTGGAGAGTGAAAAAGGAGAATGGCTGATGGAAGGAGACGAGGAAAGCAGGAGAAGGAAAGAAAGGGTTGAAAGTGAAATGATGAGGAGAGAGAAGTGGAGCAGGGAAACGAGTCGAGGCAGGAAGGGGGAGTAGGTATGACAGAGTTCAGAGGGTGAATCTGATGTGAGGAGCTCTGTGTTGACTCTGACAGAGGCTGTAGACTCTGCAGTATTATCTCCTGGTGTTGACTCATCCCTGACATCTAGTGTGTGTGTGTGCATGCGTGTGCCTGTGGATGTGTAACCCATTTCATTCTTTGTACTAATTTTGTTAGTACAATTTTGTTACATTAATGAAAAGTTTATTTTATATTTGGTGTGGAAATATAGACACAGGCTGTTGACAGGTATGTATTAACATGAACATACACTGTGTGTGTGTGTGTACGTGTGTGTATTTGCATGTGTGCATGTTTTCAGACTTGCCTGAGATCAGTGTGAGCCACAGCAGTGTGTTGGTGATGGAGGGCGACAACGTGACGGTGAGCTGCAATGGATCTGGATCACCGCTGCCTGAAGTGGACTGGACTGTCAGCGGCCTGCACTCCATCAACACACACCTGGTCAGACACACAAATACACACACGCACACACATATGTTCATGCAAACAAACCATTAGTGGTCACCATTAGCTGCGTTTGAGTCATCTGATGTCAGTAAGTCAAACACTGGTGATGGAAAGACACACGCTTCATGGGGTTCACAATTGCTCCTTTTGAGTCACTTTGCTGCGCCCTGGTTTTCCAGTGCGGCTTAATCAACCCAGGCTTGCATGCTGTTATCAGCAGTGGTGAAAGATAATTTTACTTAAGTTAAATTACAAGCACAACAGTGTAAAATTACTCAGTTACAGTTCAACTTAAGAAAAGTACAGACGAATTATCAGTAAAATGTACTCAGGGTAAATAAATGTAAAAAATGGCCCTTATGACTGATATATTATTATATAATTGGATTATTAATACTGACGCAACAGTGCAGCACTATACTCTAGTAGCCGGTTGATGGTTGATGATGTGTTCCTCTCGGATAAATGTATCTTGAATAACAGAATGCTCTTATTTTGACATAAAGCCAACATTAGTATAGTGAAAAACAAGATCGGCACTCACGTGGTGAGAAACATGCTGTGTTTGCACTTACATGAGGAACATTAGTGGTTGGTAAATCTTCCATCATGCACTGGGGAAATATACTTCATAGTTACTGTATGTCTGTTCCTGCATTGTTATTGGTGTTTTGTGTTGAGTTCTGTACAGTTTTCCACCTATTCCGCAATCTAATCATTTTAATAATAGTTTTTTTTAATCCAAGTATACAAAGTCCGTACTCATAAATGGAAGCACATTACATAAATGTTCATGTGACAAATTACCATCATAAGGTCAAAGTTAAATGGCATCTTTTCTGGCTCCATTGGTCTTTAAACAATTGAAACATTTAGTTGAGGTTGTGTCTTTTTGCTCATATATAAATTAGTAGGGGTTTTTTTTGTACTTCATCGTGTAGATATATTATTCACTGAACAAAATCATTGTTAAAATTACACCAACAAATTGTAATAGTTTAGAATAACCTCCATGTTCTAATGTAATGTCATAAATAAATCACACTGTATCTAAAAATGAGTTAAATTATGGGACTTATGGGACCTCAAAACTCACAATCACGATCCAGCAAACTCTGAATTAGCATGGACTTCTGCAGGTTTGGACATTTGGACTTGCTGCTATGACAAAAGCTCCAGATAAATTTGAAGAACTACAAAAATCTAAAAATTGTGTGAAATCATCTACAATCAAGTCAAGCTATCTAACTCATTCAAATATAAAGGACAGGGCATTGGCTGTGATTAGCTGTGCAGCACAGGCTACCACGATGATCTACTGGTTTTGTGAGACTGAGACACCTGGGTTGAAGCCACAGTGAGCAGACTAACCTGCTGATCTCGCTCCCTGCGACAGGCCGCCAGGGACATCACAGCAATAACAACAGCAGAGATAAACTGCGGGAAGAGAACAGCAGTTTCTGAAATTGCTGTGTGGCTGTATTTGTCATCTGTGTCTTTAATGCGTGCGGGGACCTTACAGATGAAAGTTAGCTCAGCCTCAGGCTTGATGTTTTAGGGTAGATCGTTACTGTAGCTCATCGAGATGAGTGAAGTGTCAGGGAACCTGGCCAAGTGAAGACAATAAGGGAAGCATAAGCGTTATATTTGACTACCTTAAGGTGAAAAGCTGTGAATCAGTTAGTCCAATCAGTGCTAACAATTTACAATAAATAACTCTTAACCTTACTGCTGCAATTTTCACCCTATAGCAGTAAGATCAGACTAGATCTAGTGATTCATTTCAACAAGTAGTGTGTATTATGTTCAATGTATTAATTAATCAATTACTACTTTAGTTTAAGTTAAGTAATTAAAGATTTAAACGCCAGTAATATAATTATATATGCTGTAAATCCTTCTCATGCCTAAATCATCTCTTATTCTCTTTCCCTAGTCTAATGTGTACTGGCCGAACATCCACTCCATCAACCTGACTCTGTTCAACATCAGCCGAGATGACAACAACTTCCAGCTGACCTGCATTGCAGAGAATGTGGTGGGGATGACCAACTCCTCCATCCAGCTCAACGTACAATGTGAGTTGGATTTCTCCCGTGATTTAATCCAGGGAAAGCTGAGGGCACAGGTGTGAGGTGAAGGCTGTACTAAAAGCACATAGTGGACGCAGTAGCTCACAACCAAAGACAAACATTTCAAACCTACACAACAGGTTCTCCTTATGCATTACCTTCTTCTACCGTGTTGTTTAAATTTGCATATTATTAAGACTTACACATTTTCGCTGCCCATGTGTTATGTGAAGGTAGGTATGTTGACATTAAATATTTGCTTATTCTGACTAATTTGTTGAACTAATCCCCTAATTTGCATAGCTATTTATGTTTAATGTCAATGAGGTTAATGGTGGGGCATTACCAATCTCAAATGGCTTTTGTTTAAAATTAAATTCAGTAACTTGGCCCATGGTGTGTACATAGTGTAGAGTAATATCAGCAGGACAACAATGGTGTTAAAAAAACTGAAAATCATGTTTGACAACAAAGTAGAACACCGTGTAACTAGAAGGGCTTTTAATACCTAAATACTAACTTGTGTTTAAAATGAACTTTGAGTTATAGCAGCCCTTGGTTTGACTAATGCTTGCAGTTGTATTTAGACCCTTGGTCAAAAGTTGACCCAGGGTATTGGATTTTGGGCATGTCACATTGCAGGCTGCAGGTTAATACAGTCAATGACTTATATTTCATTTTTGATTGTGACTTTGAAACATTTCAAACTTTCACACCGATAAGATTTAGCACCAAGCTTGCTACAGAGCAGAGTTTATCAACCCACATTAAAAAAAAAGATGTTGATCTTCTTATAGCAAGAATAAAGAGTCTACAGCCATGCTATTGACTCTGTGAGGCTGTACGTAAACACAGTGGTGCAATGAGCTAACATCAGCTTCCTAACATGCAGTGATAATGCTAAAGATGATGTTAAGCAAGTATTATGTTTATCAGATCATCATTTTAGTTTATTATTTTAGCATGCAAAGCCTTGCTAATTGGCAACAAACACAAAGGGCAGCTAAGGCAGTCTCCATCAAGTGTCGAGTTTCTTGGGTATTAGATCATATTTGCTCACTCTTCATGGTTGCTCTAAAATAGACCCAATTGCTTAAAATTTGAAATGATGTTGCCCTGTTGTTGAAGGTGCTAATTAGTGAACCCTGCTGCTGTAGTGATTGCTTGGAATTAAATCATGTTGCCGACCACTGAGCTAGTGGCTTGTTCACATTAGAGGACATCAACTTGTCTTGGGACTGCAATGGTTTGGCAAAATATGGCATAGTTTGGTACAAGCTGGCACGATTAATCATCCAGTATACCAAAAGAAAATACTGGTATTAACTGCCAGTGGTGTGCAGTTGGCAGCTTCATTTGCAGTCTTCTGCCAGTCAGTTATTTTGTGAGGCATACATTATTGTCCTATAGCTACTGTAACTATTTGGTCATAGCCAAGAGAAGCTGGCCTGGCTGGGTTGAAAGACAGTAGATCTGCTGGCTTACTAAAGTGAATTATCAACAGTAATAATAAATAATAGTGACCAAATACGGTTCCCTAAAAAATACATTCATAAAGCTCTTTTTTGCATTAGCAAATACATTTGCAAGGGATGTAATGCTGCCCTGATTATCTTTTTTGTCAGCATAATCCTGAACCATTTTATTATTATACTATTGAATGTATCTGCAAAATGTTTACTGTCCATGTATTTGACACATTTTCTCGACAATGCCTAACTCCTACAGTATCAACATTATTACGTAGGAGACAGGGCTGTCTGTTTAGATATGCAGCTGTTTCAACAGCTCACGCTCATTGATGGAAGGCAGGGGACATATTGACTGTATTGCCCCAGTCTTGTTTAATCCCCTTAGACTATCTTAAATCAACTTTTTGCATTATGCTAGATCAAGATTATGACATGAATTGTGTACACACTTGGTTATTTTGATATATATATATATTTTTTGTTCTTTTTTATATTTGCAAAGTTCTGTAGCATGAGTCATAACAGTGTCAATGGTCGCCTCTGACTTTTAATTTAACTGGCTGACAGCAAAGAACGGTACTGTGAGTCAAGAAAAATAAAAGCCTGTTTAGAATGTAGCTTGCACAGAACAAATGCTTGGAGCCGAGACCACTTGGTTGTTTTCTTTAGCACAAGATGTCTTTCATGGGAGCTTTGATGGACGTATATGTTTGGACTGAAATAAATCTTGTATTAATGACACTGACAGTCTCAGAGAATAATTTACAGCAGGGGGGGAAAAAATCCTTTATCAAGCAAAACAGGCAACTTATGGAGGTACATTTAAAATGCAATGAGGTGTTGCACAGTTACAAACCAAGTGAAATTGATGTAGCCAATTAGCAAGAATATATCCTCCAGCCCACATGAAAGCTCAGCCTTGATCTGAGCGGAAAGAGAAAGGGAGGAAAAAAAAACCCACAACCCTCAGCAATGATAAAGCAATGATTTGGTAACCATCAGAATGTTCCTCTAATATCCAGACCGTGAATTACAGTATATAACTCAGCTCTTACATAAGTTTGCCCTTTGTATTGGCCCTGGGCAGATTTGGGATGGACTGTATTTAAAGCCAATATTTATCAAAGGTACCTGACATTTTTTCTCTTTGTAGCAAGCCTGCTGTTATAGTGCACAATATATTGCGTCTGTTTGCAATGCATCATGCTATAGGACAGGGGAGATTTGTCACCAATTCAAACACTCCTTTTCTGGAGCTGCTAACGACCATGCTAGAATGACAGATTGACATTGCAACATCCAGTCTTCAGGGCTTCCTCCACACGGACACTGTATGGATGTACATCTTCAGACTTTTTTTTTTTTTCTGTTGTCACTCTCTGCTGGTGCTGCAAATTAACTTATTAATTTTTCACCACATGCTCTGATGGTAATTACATTTCATCCCCTGTGCAGCCTTTTGTTTCTGGAAATGTCATAAAATAGCTTAAACTGCTGCTCCGATTAGGGAGTAATCTGATTGACAGCGAAATTACCAGCCGTCAAGTAACATTCCCTGCATTCAAAGATGAGCTGCCTATTTTAGGAAACTGTAATTAACCACAATGCAAATTCTGCAGACCCATTGTCCTGCTTTTTTTCTGGAACAATAGCAGCTCTACAGCATTGTAGACTCACACAAATGTCCATGTTTTTTTTCCTTTAGTCCTATAAGCCTGATGTAGCTCTCTATTAAGAACAAGGCATTAACTAACGCCTGGGTTAGTAGTTTTGTTCCCTGAGTAGCTCAGGTAGAGCAAGGCACTAACTCTAATTGTGAGTAATTGATGAGAAAATTAGGTGTATCCCAACCGTATCCCTCCAGAGACTCCACATAATATGACTCTGCTGCTTCTTACAGGTTCAAATCTTAATCACAAAGGGGTTCAACCCAGAGGGAATATGTGGCAGTATCTGTCCCATACAACTGTTGCGTCCCTTGTCACTGCCAGCCATGATGTCCTATCTGTAGTCTGGCTGGGACATGGCGTTTGAAATATGCCACCAGTGTTACCATTAGATAACATTGCACAACTAGCCTTGCATTCAGTGTTCTTACTGATCAAAGGCATGTCGTTATCAAAACTTGTCATCTGTATGAGAGCCACAAGGACACCATGTTGTTATAGAGCAGTATGAAGCATTGTACTGATTTGTATTGTATTGACTGAGACTGGGCTGACAGCCACGCTGAGGGGAAAATGGATCGGTCCCTAACTGTCCATCAACAAGAGAATTTCATTTTTCTCCCCTCTCCTTCACGTCTTTAGGCTGCACTGCCGTACACCACCCCTAACTTCATGCCCATTCCCCTCCTTCCTCTCTCTATCTTTTCTCTTTCTTCCTGCACTCGAAAATCAAAGCTCCACACAAACACACACACACACACACACACACACAGACATGTTCACACATACACAGGCTTTTAGCCTTTAGTTCAATTGGATGCTTTTATTGTCACTATTGTCTAGCAGGAATAGTATCACCAAAGCAATTTATGAAATTACAGCTTTTGAACACTAATCAATACTTTATTCATCTCTTTACGGGATGATTATTTGGTTTGAAAACATTAGCTATCCTTTGCTACACAATCAACAATTAATAATAACCAGAACTGTAACTGACAGTTACTTTTATTATCAATTTATCTGACAATCATTTATAAGTTAAGTCAATCAGTCTGTCACTGTCTATTAATGATAAAGTGCAGTGTTTACAATTAGGTAATGTTGGTGGGGGCAGCACTTGGTTGGATGTCTGGGCAATCAGTGAAATGGCATTATAGACTGCTTTGTGCACTGTTCTTACAGTAACGTGAACTTGGAAGCTTTAGTAAGGAAACATCTGCAAACAGACTGAGGGTGAGGATTCACTGAAGCAACAGCTGGGTTGTCTGAATGACAACATAAACACACACATGCAACCATTGTCTAGCTATTTAAATAGGATTGCTCACACATGCATATAGAAATTGCAGACTTCATTTAGACCCAGCAAGGGACAAAACAATGGTGTGTGTGTGACTGGTGAATGCGGGTGGGTAGGTTTGATAGGGGGGCAGCTGTTATGTAGAACAGACACACAGAGAGACTGCCAGGTTATACTGTATGCCAAATATTTCCTTTTGATGATGTAGCTGCAAGAGTGACTCATCGCAAAGACAAATCAGTGGATGAATTGTTTATGAAATGTATCTGATGGTATTAAAGTGATAAATTGCCTCTTAGCTTGGCGGCGTTGTGGATTCTGAGGTGTGTTGCTGCAAGTTAGGAAAGAGAGGCTATTATCTATTTCAAGCAAGAGGAGTCCCTCTGTCTGTTTGTCTTCCTCACCGTCCCATGTACTGCTGCAATATGTAACACACAGTAAAAGGCTCATTGCCACAACCAGGCAAGAAACCTGCCTCCTAAATGTCATGTTATCCAAAATAGCTTTGTGTTTATTCTGCCGCTGCAGAGGTTGTGAGGTTACTTAGAATGAGAACAGGTTTTCATCAGCCCAGGGATTGTGAAATTTTGTCAACACAAAAAGGTCTTTGCAATACTTATATTATGTTATAACACAAAAACCATGGGGAATTAATACGGAGATCATTTTGTTTCTTTATCAAACAGTCAAAACAAGTGGTTTGAGAGAGAAACTTTCTACACTTTTGCTTTCAAACTCTAAACTTTTGTTTTCAAACTCTAAACTTTTGCTTTCAAACCCTAAAATTTTGCTTGCGAATCTAAAAGTTTTGCTTGCGAACCCTGAAGCTTTGCTTGCGAAACTAAAAGTTTTGCTTGCGAATCTAAAAGTTGTGCTTCCGGTTCAGCTTCATGCCGTGGGCGGGACCTACGCAGAAAGGCGTTTCTATTGGCCAGTCTTGATCGGAGTGACAGCTTGGCAACATCCGCAGTCAGTTAATGAGAGGCTGTTTTGAAGTCCGCCGGAGGAGAGCGGAGAAAGTCGATACGAATGTAAGTTTCTTTACACATAACTTCCTTACTTAGCAGTAATGTTGTGTTTGAGCTAGATGGCTTTTGTTTAACGAGCTGTGCTGTTGTAATGGGCTGAACAAATACGTATTGTTTTGTCATCTTAG
>JAVQJL010028207.1:0-10204 GCA_036024295.1 Nannoperca obscura
CCTCCACACTCTTCACAATGCCTTTAAATGTGGTTTTACCATGTGGCAGATGGAGAAATTTCTGAGGGCCCTGCACACTATCTTTCAAAACGTGCCGGCAAGGAGAGAAGACTTCTGCAAATGTCTGTCTTGATGGCACAGCTGATCACAAAATCAAACACAATGAGGAGGAGATGCAAAGAAAAACCCAGCGAGTTAAAACATGTTGATGCAGAAATAGAGCAGAAACTCAATGAGCTGAGACACATGTGATGGACATTGGGTTTATCGTTATATAGTTATTTTGTTATTAGTTATTGTTAGTTTACTTGTTACTTGATACTGCACTGCTTCTGTTGGTTTTATTTTATTTAACTTGAACTTTAATTGAATAAACAAATGTGTTTAACAGAAAGTGATTTACTTTTACTTTCAGAAAAGGACAGTTAACAGTTATTAACTATTAAGTACTTCATGTCCATTTACTTTGTTTACATTCCATTGATATGATGCAATGATATAATGCTTGCATAAGTGTATTAATAAAATATATTGGTTGGAATGCAGTTTTTTCACGTTTTGTGTATAACTGTTGTGAAATTGGTCTTAAATTGCATTGCAAGCGGCCTTAAAAAGTCTTAAAAAAGTCTTAAATTTGACTTTCTGAAACCTGCAGATACCCTGTATTTGGAAAAGGTTCTAATTTATACCTAGGGAGAATATCTTCATTTAGGTAGCGAGTATTATCTTAATCACGCATGCCCTTACTTAATGAGGCGGTTGACAGTCATAGCTGCAACTTTCAACTTAAATGCTCCGTGAAAACTAGATTAAGTTCAGATAAACTGTAGTTCAACTGGATGAATGATCTGTGCAGTGATTCAGATGTCACCTGATGCTGAATTTTCATTTTATTTGGAAAATTGCAATTACGGTCTCAGATTTCTGACTTTGCAGTTCACTCACCAACAACACTTACACTACATCATATTTACCTGCACAATATACTGCAGTATCAATAATATATAAAATATAATGGCTTTTATTAAAACTTCAGAGGGAATTGTTCATACATTTTTTTAAATCTTTTTATGATTTTTGGTTATCTCTGACCGACTCGGGTGGAAAAAAAACACAATTGACTAATCTATGCATGGTGGTGGTTCACCCTACACGATATAATTACAGGACCTTAGTTTTAGCGGTAAATCAAATAACATGGATCATGAGCAAATTGTGATTTGTGACTTCGGAACAGCATTAACAGTCCAAACATACTGGATATGTTATTGGGTGAACGGAAAAATAAGACAATGGTTGAACCATGCTCTTGGGACAAGCATTTAGATTTTTACAGCCCTGCAATGCATGTCTTAAAATATTTGATCTCCCAACTTTATTAACATGCAGGAAGTTAAAACAATTGTTTACATTAATATGCAGTCCAGCCACTTGCATAGACAGCTGTATGTTGGAATTCCATTATAACTCTTCAAATTTGTAATTAAAAATAATTCTCCATGTTTAAAGATTCATCTTCATGCTGCTTTTTGTTTTTTGCTTTAAAGAAGCACAAGGATGAACAAATAGCTCCAAACATTGCAACAATCAGTAGGGCAAAGGTGGTGTTAAGTCCGGTCTCAGCATCACTGGCAGAGAGCTTCATTCCCAAGAAGCTTACGGTGTTGTCAGGGGCAGAGGGTGTGGTTGGCGCGCTTGTTCCTGTAGAAAAAACACAGAGGTTATGATAGAATATATTTATTTTGAACAGATTGCTGAAAGCAACTGTAAATCCGAACCATATTTGCTTTTTACATCTTAAACACAAGTATAGAAAAATCTACGAGTCCACAAAATCGAAAGTTCTACTGTCAGTGAAAGTTCTTTTCTGTTAAAGAAATTGTTTTACATTTTGGGGGAAAAAACATGCCATGGTATCTGAGCAACTTACCTTCAGGCACGTTCAAGCACTCATGTGGTCCCAAGGCGGGGTCAGGGAATCCATTGCAGTTGATGATGGTGGAGTAGAGAGCAACAGAATTCTTGGCCACTCGAGGCAGTTTAGGGTCTGAGCGATTGACGTAGAAAAGGCCAAATCTCTCTGAAAAGCCAGTGGCCCACTCTAGGTTGTCCATCAGCGACCAAGCTGTGTAACCACGGATATCCACATCATCTAGCAAGTAAGCTGGTAGATGGAAAAATTAACATCTTATGAAATACAAATACACACTCAATTCTTGTTTATGTAATGCATTCAGTATCTTGGTCTGAACATAAACATTATTCTGTGGAACATCAGAATTACCATAAACCATGATACTGCATCCATTATGTAGAGATGAGGAATGAGGAATTCTCAAATTGTTATGACTTTGGAAAACTGTCTTATACAATGAAAGTTGTGGTGTCATACCTTTCAGCATTTGGTTAATATATTTTTCATAGTAGTAGCTCCTATAAATATCATTTAAGTCGATAGGCCCCCGCTCTGAGATGCCATTTTCTGTGATGATAATAGGTGGATTTCCATACTCCTCTTTAATAAAGTTTAATATCCTCCGGAATCCAAATGGTGAGACCTTCAACCAGGATGAACCTGAATCCAGCCAGGTACGATCAGCAATTGTCCCTGCACCCCTGAAAAGATCAAATCAGTGAAAACGTTTTTTGGTTCTTTTTTTAAAACAATATAGGTTCAAATTATACACACAATTAAGTAGAAACATAATATTAAGCTAATCACCACGTGATTATAATATGACTTGCTTATCCAAATTGGTTACTATAGATATGGGGACACTTGCTTACCTATCAGCATCATAGTGCTGAAGGTTTCCGTACTCCACAGGGAATGCCAGGACAGTGGTATAGTGGTTGAACCCAAAAAAATCATAGGTACCCTTAATCCTTTTAATCTCCTCAGAAGTGAACTCAGGCAACCTGGAGAGATTGTATTGAACCAATTAAATTTACCTGATAAATGTAAAACAATCTTCCATTATTTCTCTTTTATGTTTTAATTGTCTTTATAATACCGAGATTTTGGCAGACCAGCAGCTAAGCTTCGCTCTCTAATGATTGTCTTCATCATGTTGCTGTAGTCCCCATTAAATACGGGATGGGCAAACCAGCCGATGTAGAACTGCACAAAGAGAAACACAACAGCTATTAGAGACCTTAACCCCAACTATTGCCCTACATACTACTGTGAAACGTGAAAGAAATGTGCATACAAAAGAAGAATCTGTAAAAAAAATGTGTTGGTTTGTTTTTTAACGTACCTGCACCACACGTCTTGCAGCATCAATGTCCTCCTGCTTATATGGATTTCTGGGTTCTGACCAGTCAGAGTTGATGGTAATAGAGATAATTCCTTTCTGTTTGGCTCGGTATGTGTCATTGTAGAGATGCCAAGCCTCAGCATGTGCTTTAAGCAAGTTGTGTCCCACAATGTAGGGCAGAGTGCCTGGTCGGAAACTGATCCCTGGGCACACACAAGGAGTAACAGACGCATTTGCTAGTTTGTTTAGTTATATATGCTTTTCGTCATTGTGCTTCAGAAAGGACAAGATTATGGATTGGTTTATAGAAAACGCACTTTTTCAAAATACTGCTTTGAGACAGATTCTAATCTTTACCGTGACCACAATTTTGGTTTCTTCAATGATCTCATCACTTGATTACAAAATAATAAAAGGCAGAGCAAGTACTGGTCAAAAATGTCACTTTTTAAAATCTCTTTTTCACACCTAACAAGCACAAGTGTGAGGTAGAGTGTAAGACGAAGAACAAGTAGGTAAAAAAGTACCTGGGGCAGCAGCTCCGTAGCCATGGCCTATATTGGCTACATTGTATGGCTCATTAATGGTGATCCAAAATTTCACTTTGTGGCCAAGATGGCTAAAGATGAGGTCAGCATAATCCCTGAATCTGACAATAATAGTTTCATTCTCCCAGCCCCCAATATCCTGCAGAGGTTGTGGAAGGTCCCAGTGATACAGAGTGATCTGACAGCAAAGGAATAACAGTTTACAGGTTTACCAAATTTACCAACTTTCCATTGCACATAATATTTTGAGATGCTGGCAAGAATTACACATACATGAGGTTGGATGTTTGCAGCAAGCAGTGCATCTACCAGTCTGTGGTAGTAGTTGAGTCCAGCCTCATTGATGTGCTTGGTGGTGCCATCAGGAAGCACCCTTGGCCAGGATATGGAGAAACGATAATGGGTAACTTTAAGTTGCTTCAATATATTAACATCCTCTTCTACTTTATGGTAACTGTCGCAGGCTATGTCCCCATTGTCATCATTGAACACTCGGAGAGGAGTGTGAGCAAACTTGTCCCAGATGCTGAGACCTTTTCCATCTGCTCTCCACCCCCCTTCAATCTGGAAACAGGAAATGTAAAACAGAGATTTAAAAAGACAAAAATCATAAATAAGAGTATATGTGCAATTCCCTTACCCGCCATTATTAAAGGGGCTTCATCTAAACCGTTACCTGGTATGATGCTGTTGCAGTACTCCAAATGAAATCTTTGCGGAAATGTCCAGGAAGTTGCTTCTCATCATCTGGTGTAGGAAAACCATTGTCCTTTATGACTTGGTAATAGAAATGAGCTGAGTATTTGGGTGTCCTTGGCCGGTTTGGGTTACTGAAGTCCACATGGTGTAAACCATAACCAACTTTGTACCCATTTAGCCACTCAAAAGAATCCATGAGAGATGTTGCTATGTATCCTTTCACCTTCACACCATCAAGGCCATTGGCTGTTGTTAAAATACACACACACACAAATAAATGATAGAAATTAAAAATCTAAACAGACCTGTCAATCATTGATATTTATCTTAAGTTATGTATTAATGTCAGTGCACCTTTGAGAGCCTCATCAATATAGGTCTTGTAATAAAATACTCTGGCAGAGTCATCCCAAGTTGTCTTTGACTCAGTAGCTACCCCATTCTCAGTAATATAAATCTCTGGATCTCCATACTCCTCCTTTATCCAGTTGAGGAGTCTTCTCAAGCCCCATGCTACCGCTCTTTGATTACTGATGGCAGTAGTTATTGAATCATCTTCCTCTGCTTCGGACAAGTCCTGGTCATAATCATAAGACTGAGGGGTAAGCCTCAGTGTAGCATGGCGTGCAATCTTTGTAGTGTAATGATTTACACAAAACATGTCAGCAGTTCCCTTAATGAAGCTCTTTTCTTCTTCAGTGAAGGATGGTAGTCTAGTCTCTGAAAGACCTTGGAGTTCACTTTTGTTTCCAACTTGCCACTTCATTGCATCAGGATAGTCACCATTCTTGAAAATGGGGTGTGCAAACCAACCCAGTTGGAACTGCAGGGCACGGTCAGCAGCCACCACTTCACGGGGAACATTAACATCTTTAGGTTCAATCCAATCAGCATTGAGCGCAATGGAAACTCGACCACCTTGAGATCTACGATATGTGTCATCATATGTATGATAAGCCTTGGCGTGTGCTTTTATAAGGTTGTGTGCTACTCTATATGGTGCAACTCCAGGATTCTTAACATTTGGCGGGATCTGTCCAAGTCCATATCCTGACCAGGCAATTGTGTGTGGCTGGTTGAATGTCATCCAAAATTTTACTCTGTCGCCAAAGGTGGCAAAGCAAAAATCACAAAAGTCATTAAAAATGTTAATCATGCCCACATTGTCCCAGCCACTAAGATTCTGCAAAGCTTGAGGAAGGTCCCAGTGGTAGAGTGTCACCATAGGGGTGATGTTATATGCTAAGAGGCCATCAATGAGTCTATTGTAGTAGTCAACACCTTTCTGGTTCAGGGATGTACGCTGACCATCAGGAAAGATCCTGGACCAGGACAAAGAGAATCTGTATGACCTCACCCTCAGAGCTCGCAGCATGTAGAGGTCTTCTTCAATTTTGTGGTAGCTGTCACAGGCCACATCTCCATTGGCATTAGCGGGAATACTGCCAAGTTTATGGGTAAATGTATCCCAGACGCTGGGCCCCTTCCCACCAGCATTCCAACCACCTTCAATCTGGTAAGACGAAGACGATACTCCCCAACTGAATCCTTGTGGGAAAGTGCCGTAGTGATAGAGTTTTTTCTGAAAATTGGTTTGGCTGGAGAATCTCCTCCAAACATCCTTGGCTTGGGATGGGACTGTGGAAGGTGGCATTGAGGACATTTTATTTAAGTCTATGTTTTTCAGTTCTGGTGCACTAAAGAACAGTTTTTTAGAAGCAAAGCCGTTTTTCTCAATAACTTTGGAGTAAAAGTAGGCAGACTGCTTTGGAGTCCTGGGTCTGTCAGGCAGGTCAAAGTTGACATGGTGCAATCCAAAACGTTCACTGTAGCCTTGTGGACCTTCAAAGCCATCCATGAGTGACTGTACAGTGAACCGCTGCACATTTACTCCATCCAAATGTATAGCTGTTGAAAGAATAAAGATATTCATCCACTAAACCCCATTTAATGTGACCTTATATGACAAGTTGTGAAAAAGTAACAAAAAGAAATGCATAACCAAGTATAGACATGGTGTTACATAAACAAGTGCAAAGGATGGCTGCTCTTACAAAAGATACATTTTGTAATGCAATCTCCAATGTTTAGGACAAATGCTTTGTCTAAAGTATGTCTACAGGTACATGAAAGTACAAATATATCAAGCAACTACTTTTAACAACATACCTTTCAGTGCCTCATTGATGTAACTTCTCAAAAACTCTATTCGATGGCTGTCATTGAGAGTGTCCCCACTGTACTCAGTAGGCATACCATTCCCAGTTATGTGGATAGGCACTTTGGTAACACTCAAATACTCTGTGGAAATGTAGTTTAGAAGCCTTCGGAGACCCCAAGGTGTGGAATAGATCCAGTCAGAAGCTGTAGAGGACCATGAAGGGTCCACGTGTGCCTGGAAGTCACCCACCCCGGGAGGACCAGGAGTGCAGCCACCATCACTGTTGTTGACTATCCGGGAGGTATAATGGTTTAATCCCAAAAAGTCTGCTGTCCCACGTATCCTCTGGCTCTCTTCAGCAGTGAAAACTGAAAGTCTTGCAGGCTCAGAATGGGGACATTTATTTTTTTTTTGTTCAATTTGAGTCTTGAGTGTTGCAGGATAATCTCCATCTACAAATATGGGATGTGCAAACCAGCCCAGCATGAACTGCAGGTAGCGATCTGCAGCTGCTATGTCTTCAGATTTGGAGGCATCCATAGGCTCAGCCCAGTCAGAGTTCAATGCGATGCCAATTTTTCCTTCTTGTGTCTTTCTGTACTTGTCATTGTAGACATGCCAGGCTTCAGCATGGGACTTAAGCATATTATGAGTGGCCTGCACAGATAAAATAAATTGTGAGGTAAATGTATAAGAATGACTGTGTATCAGCATGTATATACAATATAGTAATAATATTGCTTTCACCTGATAGGAGGAAATCACATAGTCTTTTACTCCAGGGGGGTGTTCACCAGTTCCATACCCAGCATGGCTCACCACCCAGGGGCTACTAAATGTGTTCCAGGTCTTGATCCTGTCTCCAAACCTGGAGAAGCAGAAGTCTGCATAGTCCTTGAAGGCTTCAACAATGGAAGCGTTGGTCCATCCACCATAGTCCTGGAGTGCCTGGGGCAGATCCCAGTGGTAGAGAGTGACAACAGGTTGTATGCCAGACTCAATGATAGCATTGATCAACTTGTCATAGTAGAGAGCCCCTTTCTCTGAATGGCTGCCCCAGTGGCCTGAGGGGAAAATACGGGCCCAGGAGATAGAAAACTGGTAGGTGTTGACATGAAGACCTCGCAGGAGGTAGACATCATAATCCACCTTGTGGTAACTATCACAAGCTAGATCAGCTGTCTGATTATCAAAAACCTTGTTTTCATGACCAAAACGGTCCCAAATGGTCTGTTCCTTCCCATCTTCTAACCAGCCACCTTCAACCTTGAAGGACTCACTGGAGGTGGCCCATTGGAAGCCAGATGGGAATGAGTCATTTAGGAAAAGATCTCGTTCTGTTGTGGTCTGGGCCCCAAACTTATTCCACACATTCTGATAACTATTTCTCAATGCTGTAATTCCATTGTAGTCTGAAATACCATTACTGCTAGAAAAGAGAAGAACATAAAACAATGTAAACATACTTTAAACAAACTTTATCTATACATATTATTACATGCCAATTTTACTAAGATAAACTATTACCTGGTTAGGATGTCCTGCATGTCAAGTTTACCCAACATATCCATCACGTCACATCCCACAATATTCAGGTCACTGTTGTACAACACTGTGATGAGTGCAAGAGAAAGTTACTGACTGTTGTATGCTCAACATTAATGAAATATGTAGAGGTAAAAACACATATTTATTTTTGTTATATAACAAGACTAAGAGTCCTACGGCCATGCCCCACCATGTACATGATTTTCCTTGTAAAACTTTACTGGAACATAGCAAGAGTAATTCAGACTAATCACTGCCATATGATAACACTCCTACTAAAACTCCCATAATTATTGTAAAAGTTTACGATGTCACAATCTATTTGGTCATTAAAACATAAAGGGTTGTAATGGTTGTTAAATATGTGTATGTTATATCAGGGAAATCAGATAACAAGGCAAACAAGTACTTTTATTGTGACTTTAAAGGAAAAATACTAGCCACCATGCTAAAGAAAGAGTAATATAAGTCAGCTGTAATGAAATTTACCTTGTAGGAAATTGCCAAGGAGTTGGAATTGACTGTAGAAACAACTATCAACAGTCATCTTGTATATCAGTATAGGCAAAGCCCCACTGGACATCTACAACATAACATAACATGCATGTGGCTGCAGTGTAATAGACATACAGAATTTAAAATGTAAAGTGAAACAAACACTGTTTAATGTTTACTGTACCTGTAAGCTGCTCAGCTCCTTTGCAAAATTTGATGCAGATGCACAGTTATATTCAATGTGCACTGACAAGAAATCCATCTGTTCAAAATAGGAGACACAGCACAGTATGTCATCACACTCTCTTAACAAAAAACAAATTTCTATTTTAAGTTTCATTGCCATAGAGCAAAGCTATATACACCATTACATAAGACAGTTTTCATTATGATAATAGTAAAATCTCACTTTTTCGACAATGCCTGGAAAGATTATACACCATAGCTTTATTACTGTCAGTGTCTTATGTAAATTGGTCTGTCATTTAACTATTACATGTATACATGTAGGTAATAAAAAGTTTTAAGAGAACCTGAAATGTCTTTAGATTGTGAAAAGAAAACGTCTACGACACAGAAAAAAAAAAACATATTCCAAATAACGGACCAAATCACATTGTGATCTACTTTAAAAACACACCTATTTATGAAATAGGTGTATAATAATGATTTTCGGATGCTTTGTTGTTGTGCGATGAATGTGTGTAAGAAGGCAACAATATGCACAACAAGTTGCTGACACGCAATCCCTGAGCACTTATCAAAGAGTTAAGATAAGGAGAGGCATAAAACATTTTGAAAGGCTAACAATATACTTTGGAGAATGCTAAATCAAACTTGGAAAATAAGGCTACACCAGGACCATGCCAAGATTTAATCATCACTTCTAGGTGTTCATCTGTGCAAAGAGGAAGCTTGCAGGAAAGCTACCAAGAGGGGGAAAGCATCAGTAAAGCAACTGCAGGACTTGTGGTGCAGTCTGACCCCTTCACACACACAATGACTAATATGGAATAGTAGAAAACCTTTAAGCAGTTCTGGTTTGCAGGGAGATGTAGCAAGATGCAGACCTTACATGAAGAAACAAGTTGTATAGTATACTTTTAATGATGTGAAATCTGATAAGGCCAAAGTGGACATTTTTTTATTTTCAAGTGGGTTTCATTTGGAGCCTAACAACAATAGCACATGAACTTTATCATATAATGAAAGGTGAAGAAGTTTTAAAAATATGTATTTAAAAGAGAATACAAGATGCTTACTGTAGTTGAACTTTTGATCTGGGGAAGAATTGCAACATCACTGGCTCTCAACCCAATTGACAGACGTCTCCCTGTGAATATGGTAGAATAAAGGGACTCACAATATATAATTTATAACATACACTACCGTTCAAAAGTTTGGGGTCACATTGAAATGTCCTTATTTTTGAAGGAAAAGCACTGTACTTTTCAATGAAGATGACTTTAAACTAGTCTTAACTTTAAAGAAAT
>JAVQJL010028208.1:0-14302 GCA_036024295.1 Nannoperca obscura
GCAGCGCAGAGTCCGGTACCGATCCACACAGCCACGTCTCCGTGAAACACAAAACGGAAGATGAAGAGACGTCTCTGTTTTTTCCCATCAGTAGCGGAAGTTCATCCAGTTTATTGCAAAGTGAACGCAAGTTGGAGAGAAATATTGCCGGTAGCCGTGTTCAAAGTCCGCGCCGGCGAAGACGCACGAGCGCACCGACATGTTTCCCTCTCCTCCAGCGTTTCACTGCATAGACAAAGGTGAGGGCACCTTTGACCAGAATATCCAGTAATTCCACGGATGGGGCGAGGAAAGCTGGAACCAAGTAAGTAAAGCCAAGTAAGGCTAATATGTTAGCAAATAACTGCCTACAGTATGTGCACATCCAGCAGACGCACAACATTATCATCCATTTGGAGTCTGCTAGATGTTCCCCTTTCTTCACAGCTAGTCTCTTAGGCAGGTAGTGGGCTTATCAGAGCTCAGCTGCCTGCTGCAGCTGGACACATGACAGGTGAGATCACTGAGACTGAACCATACAGAAAGTATGCAATAAACCAAAACCACAGTACGAGCTAAAAGGGGCTACATAAGTAGAGCTGCAAAGAAGGCTGAGGGGTTTGTCACCGCGTGTGAACCTGACATTACACATCATCTGATTTATTATTAATTTAAAGACATTGATGAATGGAGCTATAATACAGCCCTGCCATTTTGTTAATAACCCTGCACCATAAACCACACAACTAGCTACTGCTCTGTGTTTAACATAGTAAATCAGGGCTCATATTTCCATATTCACACTACTGATCATTATATTTTGTCTAATGCAGAAGTTCTTCACCTGCCAAGTACAACAGATCCAAGAATTTGTCTTGGTGATATTACTGTGGAAAATATATTTATCAAGTATAGTTTCCCTTGACATGCTTTTAAGGACATGACTTGTTGGATGTGTTTAACCAGTCAGTGGTTTGTTTTTTGAAATAATTGAAATAAGTTTATGGACAAACAGAAAATTAGCAAGTAAACAATTATTTTAGAGTACTGTGTGCCTAGTTTAGGAGAATAAATGCTTACATAATGATTTGTGTTCCAGGTCAAACAGTGTCAGGGTATTTTCTGACATAAACTGAACCAGCTCAGATGTTTGTACGAAGGAACAGTCCTCAAAGTAGACCAACACAGTGGGGGCTTGGCTAAAAATAGGATCCATTACATTAGCTCATCACAAGTGCACTGACTGGGCTGGCAAGCTGACTCATTCCAGCGGGTCAGTAATGAGACACCACTCACTGGGCCTAAAATCAAATACACACTCAGCAAAAGCAAAGCTAAGGCACAAGGATGCAACTCTACGCAGAGATACCTGCTTTATCGGGCTTTATTCTGATGTTTCTAAACAGGACAGGCTGATTATTTGGCTCCGCACTGTGAGGTTTAACCCCAACAGAGATTATTTATGCCTCCAGAGCAGCTCTGCTTCGGAGAAACGTTTGCATAACTAAAACTCCATCCTGCCTACTTAAAGTAAATATCGCCCTTGTATGCTCTAACACTGTTATGTTCTACACATTCCAAAACTTTTGCTATGATGAATTGTAATTTATCTTTTCACCTTAAACCTGCGTTTGTCTATTTTAACTCCATTTATCAATTACCTACATTTTCAAGAATTACAACAACACGTCAGTTTGTTGCATCAAGCTTTCTGTTTTAGAAGGAGGTGGAAAGATCAGTACAATACTGACCAAATGAGGAAGAGTGTTAGCAGGACTAACACAAGGACAGCTCACCTAAATAATAAAAGAATAAGGAAAAACCATAAATGTAACTATGTAAGCTATTTGGATTTCTCCATACCACTGGTAAGACAATGTTATAATTAAATGTGAATTCTGCGCTTAAACAAAACCTCACATTCCTGTTATTTTCAGGCAATAAAATTCTATTTTTAGACTAATGCCCCATGACTGACTTGACTTTAATATGCTCGCCTCGGAGCTGAGGAGAATGACGGCTGGCAGATGTTGTTAGTGTCACTCACACTGAGAGCAGTGAGTAAGTAGGAAATTACTTTTGTCTGTAGTACGCTTATCTTTTCTGAGAGGAAAACGTTGAAATCATCCTTGTACAACCTCATTCAAATGGGATACAAATGCACCACCAGTTATGTATCTGCATGTCCAGCTAATAGTATATGTAACAGGATGGTGAGGGATATTTTAAAGGACTTCTGGATAAAGAGTGGGTGAATATTTTGGGCAAGAAAAAACATCTTGTTTGGTGTTTGAGGTGTAGTTCATAAATAAAAAAAACCCTCCCTTTTATTATTCATAACATAACATTGCAACTCAAGAGGAAAGCAAAAAGTGGCTTTTCTAGTCATAACTGAGAATTTTCCTAACCACCAATCTAAACCAAAGCTTTTTAACTTATTATAACATAATCTTGAATGACAAATATCTTTGCATTAGTCTTGTCCACAACACAAGTAATCAATAGCTCAGTCCATAGTGCTTTATACAAGAATATATTTCTACTTTTCCTCTCCTTATTTCCTTTTTGTAAAGACCAGTGAAGAATCCCAGCATTTTTTTCCTCACAGCACTCAACCTTACCTTCTCATTATTAATAATTACAGCATTTATCCACCTTATAAAACTTGTTCAAGAGCTTATTGAGGCCATGCCAATCAGATAAATCAGAGACAACTTAAGTGTGTCCCATATCTGCATGTGGCCTATTGAAGTGCAATACAACACACACTTGTCTTGCAATGGGTGTTTAAAAATCTCACACCTGCCACCAATGTAGCTGAGGGGTTTGGGTGCACCTATACTTAAAATAAATTATAAAATAAAAACACGGATGCTCTTTAGTCTGAACAGGAATGGCCACACTTTACTGCATTCTCACACACAACAAAGGCAGCGCATAACAGATCCACAACTTCCATTCTAACCCTTCACAATAAAAGCCTCAGACATATGGCTAAGCTGGCCAACAGGGAAACTTAATTTCAGTCAGCAGCTTTTTTCCAATGCCTCCAAATAACATTTCTTACAATACCATATTATTTAGTATGTCAGAAAAAGATTGAGTATGTCCCAATACATGGTATTGTCAAATGCAATATGTCAAAAATCTGCTGCGTCCAGTCGCATTTTGCAGTATTTTGCAGTATGCAAGCCAGCATGCTCTTCTGGCTCACATTGACTGAGTCTCTGGGAGAGCAGACAGATGACAGCTCCCTGACAGACGACAGAAGCAGAATTTCGTGCTAAGTACTGCGACAGATGTATAAGCAATAGGGTCAAAGTTCAAAGTGCAAGGTTATGACGTAGTAGTATGTCCAAATTTTATGCATACTGCACGCAATAGGACCCACTTTGTGAGGGCAGCTGCAGTATGTACTAAAAGTTAAAAGAAAAATCACGCGATTTGGAACACAGCACATTTACTTACTCACAGTCTTTTTCTTCCACCTGAAGATCAGCGGAATATTGTGAGAAGAGATGAGATTGTTGAGTCCATTTATGTAGACATTCATCTTTTTTGTGGATAAAATCTTGTATCTTCCAAAAGGTCACGATTCCTGAAATGTACCTGTTTGTTTTCCAAGTTATACAAATTGTAGTTGATTATAATTGATTTGCTTTTGTGGGCTCCTGCAGTGTTCACACTTCAATCAGTAAATGACCACAAAGACACATTCACCTGGTTACACAAGCAAAGTTACATGACACATTTGTCAGCTTCTTATTAAACTTTGGTAATATTCTTTCTGCCAGGAGCATAAGGGGTCTAATACAAAACATATGATGTATTTTAGCTTTTCTTTAGCTAGTCTTTACATAAACACTTTACTTATAGATGTTGTCTCAGATAAGGCAGCACTCAGCAGTGTTTTTCCAGACAAAATGTTTTACTGCCTCAGCTGCTTTGAAAACAAGTAGTGTTCTTAACAAAATCATAAATAAACAGTAATAAATCCATGTTCTATTTCATTGGGTTCCTCACTGAAGGGATAATAAACTCTAATTTTAGAAAGGAAATAGCTTCACAGAATCCAAACAACAAAGAATGTTCCCTCCTTTCAGTTTCTCACAAGTCATTTTAGTGTAACACTGATTTTAGTGTCAAAAAAACTAAATGCAAAAAAATCACTTTTATTATTTATAACCAAACTGGCTCTCAGGTTGCAGATATCCCACTGTTAAATCCAAACACTAATTCACCAGGTAGTTGCTAATATATAAGCAGACGACAGTTAGCGCTCCCAGGGAGCAGTGTGTGATGGGAACCATGTCCTCTTTAATCATCTCCTTTTGGAGCTCCACTACAAAGAAGAGTGCCTGAGTCCAGTTTGTGTACAGCAGGATGCAGACGGGACACTGTGTAGAAACAAGGGCTGCTGGTTGGGGGAAAAATATGTGTTTGCCAGCTTAAAAAAACAAAAACAAAAAACAGGTATTTTTAGGTAAAAATATGTGGGGGGAAAAAACAAGCCATGAAAGTGCCCAACCTCCCAAAAAGACATATATAGGCCTACCAGACCTGTGTTGTTTAAACACAGGTTTAACCCTGTTCAACCCTTTAAACAAGGGTTAGGGTTAGTTATGTAAGTTAAGTTCCAATAATTCAGCACTGACGTTTGGCTTCACACAGGACACAAACAGTGGTCTACTGGGTGAAAGTCTAACAATAAACATAAATATGGGTTGTAATAAGTTGCTGCACAGACGACCAATACAGTCATCGTTTGGGGAGGACAGTCTCATATACTTATGCAGATCCATCAATATGCTGTGACCTCAAGCCATACACTAGCTGGCCCAATTTAACACTGATGATGTTGAAGGTTCATCTGACTGCTGTAGTCCTTGTAAGTCTAGCTAGGTGAGAGTTCAGGCTCAGTACATAAAACTAAAGACATCTTGTGATTTTAGGCAGTGTGTTGTTTTCAGGAAGCCAGGTTATGAGGTCTTACTGCTGCCATCTTAGCCTGCTGTTATTGACTGCCAAGACAGCCCTGCCAGAATAAACTGATGACTTCTCACCAACCTCACAACCTAGGGTAAATACTCGGGCAGTTTGCAGACAGGCGTTCGTGGACTGATATTCAAGTGTCAGCTCCATGTTGTGCTGTCTCTCTTTGTCTGTCTGCCTCCATCCCTCCTTTCCAGATTCCTGCAGAGCTGAGAGAAAAGCTCGCCTCTGGCTAAATCTCTCCTCGAACTGATTTGACTTCTCTATAATCCCCCTCTGTCCATGTGAGAGCAGAGAGAGTTTCTGTGGGTGGTGACTGTCCGCCCTCCTCCTTCCAGGCAAAGTGCATTAGTCCTGCACACAATAGGACCCCCCCCCCCCCCCCCAAGCCAGTCATTTCTCTAACTACAAACTGTTAACCTTTGCCTGCCTATCTGCCCACTTTCTTTCTGTTTGTCCTCATTCTATTTCTTCTTTCTTTGCCCGAAATCTAGTTTTTCCCCTTCTTACCCTGTCCTCCCTCCACGTTGCCTGTGGTGTGCATGAATATTAATTTCCAGTTGAGCTGTCAGAACAGTTGTCAACACGACGATAAGCATCGCCCACATGTAGTGGACCAGAGTAACTTAACAGCCTGTACTCATAGAATGGGGGTTACGGTATGTAACCAACAATATATACACTTAGCTGTTCCATCTCTGTTGCTGTCGCTGTGCTTTGGCGTGAGAATTGTTTGGGCAGCGTGAGAGTGGGCAACACTGATCTTGACATACCTGAATACCGTACCGTACCATACCGTTATGTAACAGCGTCGGGGCGATCTTGTCAAGACAACTCAACTCAATCTTAAAAAATCTGGAACTCCAGATTAATCTGAAAAAATCACATCTCTAATGACCTTGGGCTCTTTTGAAAGACAACATTCTGAAGTTTTCCCCCCCAACAGTCAGAATCATGATAAGTATTACTGGGGTTGAGCAAATTTGAACACACTGAAGATGAAGATTTTTTATTTCTGCCTAAATGTTTTTATTGCAAACAGATGGCTGCAGATGACTATGCTGGGACTTATTAGCTGGAAAACACAATGGGACCACAGCATGATGCACTCCCTAGTCCAAATTCTAATTTGATAACAATACCACAGAAAATGAATCTTTTCTCTGAGGGTGTGTCTATGCATTTTCCAAAAATGACCCTTGATAATTATGGTAACATAGCTACGGTAAAAAGGCTATAAGTCTTGAACATTCGTAATTTTAGGCTATAATGAAAGGTTACACTTATATCTATATAATTATATTTAATAGTTTTTATTTATTTGTATAATCATTGTATTATATGAGTTTGTATAGTGCATTTGTACCTTTTTGAGACTAAGTTACACTCATATTTACTAGTTTTGGGTTTGAGGTTTGATATCACCCAGAGAAGCACCATGTAAGCAGCATGGACGATTATGCATATCTGCCAGCTAATTTGAAGTGGCACAACAACAGTCCATAGATATTTGTTGATATAAAAATGTGTTTTGTACTAAATATTTGACTGAATTTGATTATCTGGACCATTGCCAATGTAACGAGATCGTTTTTGTTTGTGGGTGTAATGGATTTATGAATTACTATGAAGCTTAATAGGTGGGTTTGCTCAACTCTGTAAGTGTTTGTTTGTTGGTTGGTTGTCTGAAAGAGACGTTGATTGTATCTGCTGTTGTGATTGTATCTTGAAATGGTTGGCATCAATCGAATCACAAGAATCTTAGCTTTCCAAAGATATATGGACTTTAAACAGGCTAGATTCCATCGCCTTCACTGCCCTCCTAAAATATGATGACGTCACGATGAGGTCTAATCGAAAACTCTTCACATTTCCCATCTCTGTCAATAAATACTTGTTCACTCATACTGGAGTCTCTCAGGATTGAAATACCCCTCAGACTCATCCTGCGGCCCCTTGTGGGGTTCCTGAGCCTCCGAATGGGAACCTCCCATTTAGATTGTTCAATCACTTTTAATAAGTTTTGGTGTCTTGAACCTTTAAACTAAATGTGTCTAAAAGCATAATTCCATAGTCATTTTCTGACCTCTGTTTTAAAGTGTGTGTCAGACAGTTACACAGGCACACTGGGATTTGCTGAAAAAAGAAACACACACACAACAAAAAGCAAACAAGCCAAATCAGACTCACATCTCTGTGGTAAAATATCAGTCCCTCTTTGCCTTCTCTGTTTGAAACCACTTCTCTCGTCTTTTCACCTTCCGCTCCAGCCTCCTTCACACAGACACAGAAAAGCAAACACTTGGAAAGGGTTTCTGTTCAGCAGGGCCAGAGTGGTTGGGGGACTGATGAAGAATGAAGCCAGGTGGCACAGGACTGAGCCTCTACACAACACACCAGTCTGCCCACCAGCCTGTCCAAACCAGGAGTTTGGCAAATATTCTGTATGTGCACAGTTGGAGCTAAGTTTGTATCTGAAAGTCCTGACAGTGGCAGCTGCTATAGGACTTTCCCCACTACATACATCTTGCACTGATCCCGGTTTATCTAACACAGATCTTTACAGAAAAGGGAGACATTTTACTCTTCACTGTTGACTAGTACCATGTTTGCCTGGAAATCCAGAGGAAGTGATGAATCAACATCTTAAAAGCCAAAAAGTGCAAAAACCTGTAAATTTCAGAAAAGCTTTAACTCAACGTGTTGGTAAACAGCAGCATGAACTATGCAGAGTGTTCAGAGGATTCTCTGATGCTCAAATTAAAATGGTGTTCTGTAGTTATTTCTTACTTGCATTTGTATTTGCCAACATTCAACTGTGCTGCAGCTTTTTAATATAATGTAGATGCAGTGATTTCTTTTCTTCATTATTTTATACAGTACCAGTCAAAAGTTTGGACACACTTTCCCATTCAAGTGTGTCCAAACGTTTGACTGGTACTGTAAATGAGTCATATCTATATTTACAAAGGACCAGCACATAAGTTTCATATTGTTTGGCCCCCTAAATAATTTTTGGCACTCATGTGCAGGCTTGTGATGCTACACATTCCCTTAACATTACAAATTGAAGCTGTGACTCTAAGTTTCTTTTAGAGATAAAATCCAGCTGTAGGGGTTAGTCCACCTTTATCACTCCCTGGGCAGAAAACTGATTGAGCTTCCGCAAAATTATATATTCCTAATTAAAAGTTAATTTTACTACACCTGATTCTTCATGTTCACCTGGTGAGCTGGTGATTCAAAATCTGTTTTTGTCTGTTGCCTTGCAGGAATCGAAATAATCAAAGTCATTCATCACAGCACACAGAGAAGTTTATTGCAACGGGAACACCAGCAGTGAATTGAGACTTCCCCTAACATTCCCCAGGCAGCTAAGAACATCTGCAAGACACTGCTACAGTACCTTATTAAGCTTTCATTAAATAAAGCTAAAGATATTAAATGACAGCATGCCAATCATGCATGGTAAAGTACATGCTCATTATATATATTATTAAAATGCCCTTTCAAGGTCTGTAGAGTTCATCTATTTATGTTGTTATTTATGTGTTGACTGAATGTGAATCCATACATTGATTTTCATTCTTCAGGTTATCTTCTGTGTTTTCTAGTGGAGTGCACTTTTCCAGCATGCAAACTGAAACCACAAAAAAATTGTGTGGGAGAGTTAGCGAGGAGATGTGAGAGTTTTGTGTCACAAACCACAAATTAGGTGTAAACTGATAGAGCAGGGTAACAACACAGCCAGGGCAGTGGGGTCCGAACCTCTAAAGAGCGTCTTTGTTTAAAGGAACATATCTGAGATCAGTTGAGAGATCTGAACTTTACAGCGTCTCTTCAGAGCTGCTTATCACCAGCCGACCAGCCGCTGCTTCAACAAAAGCCCTGTTAATAAACTCAACAATGTGATAAACGCTGTTGATGTGTCAAAACACAACAAAAACATGCTCACGCATTCATACACTGTAAATGTAAAAATGCAGATGAGCACATACCGTAGAGGTGGATGCATGCACACTTAGTTTTATCTGCACAAACGACACCAGAGGCACAGTTATGAAAATGTTCCTGTGTTTGTGTGAAACCTGTGTATAAGAAAATTGATAGATTACGAACACACACTTCTGCAAATCCACACACACTCTGCTCCAGCTCTTGTGGTGTGCTTACTCTGCAGTGGCTCCCACAGCCATGGTATCACTCAGCCACATCTCGACCTCAGAAGGGTAAGTGGGCTGGGCCTGAATATTCAACATCCGTGAAAGAATAGGGACATTTAAGCTTGACATCACTGTGAATCTATAAGCCAAATGTATTCCATCAACATATAATGTAGTTGAATAAAATACACAGTGACAGCGATGCGTCTCCGATGCATACACTGAAGAGAGATTTCCCTAATCAGATTTTCATGCACGTCATCATTTATTTATGTCCATTAAATCTGACCCACATCTATAGTGTACTGACTGATCTGTTTTTGGTGTTGCATTACTGTCTGTGCTGCCCACCGACTGTTGTGTGGGGTACGTTATTACCAATTATGTTATTGAGACATCTTGCATTTACATTTCAATGTTAATGAGACCAAATGAGTCCCTGATCACTTCTACAACCGGTTTGCTTGATTTGATTATGGTCCTCGATGTGTGTGTATACAGCTGTGTTTTTATGTGATCGAGATGTGATTACAATCTGAATAACAGAACTGGTGCAAACAGGTGCTTTATTTTCTATGTTACTTGGTGTGAACCAAAAACAAAAGACTTGTTTCTTGACTGACAGCCCTAGAAATTTAATTGAGTTATCTTTGGAAATATGTTTTTCTTTTTAGCAATAACTCACAGAAAAATACATAAAAACTGGAAATGAATTAATAATAATAATAATGGATAAATTGTACCCAGAGAAAAAACACAGATGTTGCTTCCAAAATATTATCAGTGTTCTTTTTTCCACACAGCTGTCTTACTACCACACAATTCCAAGAAAGTGTGTTATAAAGATGTGCATCATTTAACATACTGTAAGTCACGGATGCTGGAAAAAATCTACAAAAAGTGTCTTGTTTTCTCTCCCAGCCACGGCCCCAGTCTGCGCTGGTTAAATCAGTCTGGTATAAACAGCTCTCAGGGAGGTGTTTTAACACTGGCTTGAGTTTCACACTAAAATTCCTGTCTGTCTTGCTCACAAGAAAGCCCGGGAAACCTACAAGTACAACAACTATATCTCATTACTCCAACACCCACAACCCCCTCTCAAGATCACTTCATTTTTATCTGGATAAAAAGACAAAGTTCTCAGACACAAAGTGAATCATCTTGGTTCTTGCACATGTTCTCGTCCATCTATCTGCCCTGGTCAGACGTTTATGAAAAATAAACAGTGTGGAGCTCAGCGCTTGACTCCTGGCCTCTTCAAAGCGTCTGGGTAAACAGTCCATCCAGTATAGACCAAATATGTCCAACAGTGCTTCAGAAAGTGCAGCACTTCTGCTGTTTTCTGAGCTACTGAAAACTCAGAGACAACAGCTTTTGTAAATGAACATGTTTTATAGTGGAAGATGGTACAGCGACTAACCAGGTCAACTCAACTAGACATTGAGTGCATTGCTGAGGGGGCTCTCCGCATGTATTTGCCCCTTACAATTCAGCTTTTTGAACCAGAATGTTTTGACATTCTCCCTTTTTTGCAGTTTTTAGGGAGCAGAAGCCACCTTGACTGAGCAATAAAGTCCATGCAGATGTTTCTTAACCTCCAAAGTCTTTACCAGCTAATAGAAGCTGGCTCCAGCACAGACCCTCAAACTGTTTTGAATTATATCCAAAAAGATCAAAAAGCTCTTGCCTCTCTCCGGAAATATAGTCTCCAGTGTATGTTTTATAAAGCATTAACAGGGTTTGTTTGATTGACAGGCCATAAAAGTTGTTCCACCTCAGCCCCATTCATGGCTTCACCCTGTTTTAACAAATAGGGACTTTCTGGCTTCAGCCCAAATCATAAACTTCAAAGTATGTATTTACAGATGTTTGATGATGCCCCGATCAAGTTCTATTTTTAATAAACTTTTAAACTTTTTTTTTTTTGGAAACCTGACTGAATTTAGTAAACTTTAGTAAACATTGCTGATTTGACTGTGTCAGTCTGACGATCGGACATTCCAGAGGATGAATAATGACTTTGATGTTACCCTGAGTTTTAATTGAGCACCAAGAATGGGTGAAATGTTTCACTTGTCCAACAGGATGACCACATACTTCTTGAACAAATGACCGAATTCCATTGTGCCTAAGCTGCAGATTAATGCTACCATGCTAACGTTTCAATCTTAGCATTAAACCCAAAGCCCAGCTGAGCATGAGAGCATCTTTGTCTGATTAAAGTTGAGTTAGATCTGACAATGTAGAGCTGAGCCCGACAAGTTCTGAATCATCCAGAGGACAAACCTTTCAGGCCAAACTTCACATGTTTGCTGCTTTAACGATCTAAGAATAGCAAAGTCCTCTCTCCAACAATTTGGTCACCTGATGTGTTATGAGCATTGCTCACGTGGCTGCTGGTGTGACTGTAGCCTTTTAGTAGATGCTACCACTGCCCTTGATTTTGACTTGTGTGTCTGCATGTGTTGGACTGCAAATGGATTAAAAGGACAAAGGTCATCCAGTCGAAAGAATAAATAGGAGATTTCTTAACAAAAATAGCATCACAATCTGAAATCCGACACACACACCACCCACTTAATTTGCCTGTTGGGATTTTACCACCCAATCAAACATTTGCTAGAGCATGTTTAATTGTGTGTGTGTGGGGGGGGGGGGGGGATCACACTATGCTTGTATGACTTTATTCCCACCACTATCTTTGCATGTGTGTGTGTGTGTGTGTCTGTGTGTGTGCATGTACATCCGAGTCTTGACTGTAGGTGGACAGCCTTCAGAACAATGTTCACACACACTGTTCAGTTTCTTTGAAGTGAGCTTTGATGTAGAGCAGCTGAGAAACACACTTCAGGATTACAGGGATACTTCATGTGGCCACACACACACACACACACACACACGCACACAGATCTTACAGACATCTGAGATATCTTCTCACTTTTAGTGTTGAGTGAATGTAACAGTTGGCTTTGACACAATTTTATCAGGTCTGATTCCATTTTCAATTGTGCTTTTTGATCTTCTTGTCAATGTCTTTGGTTGTGGTGGTGGTTTATGAGTTGCTACCCTGGCAACAACTACGATTCCTGATCCTGTCAATATTAAGACATATATAAGTATACATTTTTTACCTGACTTCCAAATGTCAGACACCATGAGAAGGAATTAGCACAGTTTGAGCTAATATATCTTAAAATTATAATTTAGAACCATTTTTTATTACATTGGGAGAAATAACATATTTTCAGATTTGTAATTTGTAAATCACTTCCTAATAATTTTGAAGATGTTCCTGGATCTAACTATGTCTTATTCCATATTATATATATCTAATTACAGTGTTTAACTGGTACACTTTTATTCATTCATTCAGATAAATTGCTAGTATAACCTTGTGAGTCTTGGTCAACTAAACATGCAAATAATGTTAAATCTACCTACGAGCAAGCAAACACTTCAACATACAAGGGGAATTATTTTTCTAATAATAAATGAATACTTTTCAATTCAATTCAATTCAATTTTATTTATATAGCGCCATATCATAACAAAGTTATCTCAGGGCACTCTATGGAGCAGGTTGAGACTAACTTCCACACACACAAAAACCCAACGTTCCCACCATGAGCAGCACTAGACGACAATGGCAATAAAAATCTACCTTTCAACAGGTAGAAACCTCGAGCAGAACCAGAACCAGGCTCTAGGTAGGCCTTTGACAACTTTACACAGGTTCTAATGAAGCATTCAGCATTTCCATATTAGCAGTACCAAATTACATAGTTCTTGGTACACGTCTTACAAATGTGTTACAAAATTATAAGGAAATTACAGACAGAAGCAAGACTTAGAGAGATTATAGCCCTACAGCCATACTAGTAGTACACAGTGGTGCTTTAAGGTAAATGCTAATGTTAGCATGCTAACATGCCCACAATGACAATGTTAATTATTAAAATTAAAATAGCTGGATGAAAGGTCAAGGGGTCACCAAAGTCATTAGGATACACTGGCTTGGAATGATAATTGTCTGTACAAAATTGTATGCAAATCCATCTTGTAGATGAGCTGTTTCACAGGATAAGTGGAAACTTTGACCTGCTGGAAATTAGGGAATCACCAGTATCAGTAGGCCTCATGCTCTGGGGACCATGAATGCCATGCAAAACATTCAATTCAATTAAGTTTTATTGATATAGCGCCATATCATAACAAAGTTATCTCAGGGTAAAATCATGGCAATCTATCCAATAGTGGTATCCAATAGAGATATTACATTCTGGACTAAAGGGGTGGCCTGACAGACAGACTGACTGACTGACTGACATTGTAAATGTTGAGATGTTAGAGCCAAAAAAAAGCATTACAGAGGGTATTGTCTTTTCCCATCCTGGTGAATGTCAACATCCAAATGTAGACATGTAATTACAACTGCAAGACAAAGTCTCTGCAGCTACTAGCTTTTGGGTTCTTGTGTATGTAAAGATAATATGGGATTGATGAGGAAATGGCTTCCAGATTGTACTTAACACTGGTTTGTGCTTCTCTTGCTGCCGTTTTTCAGCCTTTTTCCTCTGCGGCTCCATTCTGCTCTGCATGGCTTTTGGGTTTGATGTTAAAAGCTTGTTAAAGTCAATGTATAGCTCGACTTCTGCTCCTCTGGATGAACATCTCCTCAGAAATAGAGTGGTGATCATGGATCATTGCTCAGGTCACATTACTGCGTAACATTTGCTATGTGACTGAAGCAAACTGCTCTCAACCCTGAGTTTATGAAAAATGTCAGAGTCTCAGGACTTCTACATTATAGTTTCACCACCCAAAAGGACACTAAACCTTTTCAGAAAAGGTAGGCTGAACATATTGACTTCAGAGTTGCTGCCATTGTAAGTAACTAGACAATAATAATAATAAAGACTTACTAACCAAGTAAGTGACTCTACTATGCATGCCACTCCCTATGTTCCTTCAATGCGCACCATCACATCACAATCCTATCCACATATTCATTAAGACTTCTGCACTTTACGTATTTGAAATATTTGAAATATTTTGCACTCCAATTCCCACTGTCCATATCCCCCATCTGTACATATGATGTGTATGTATATGTATATCTTAGTTACTTTTATATTATTTGTGTCTCTGGTAAGGGTATTTTGGTTCTG
>JAVQJL010028212.1:0-22918 GCA_036024295.1 Nannoperca obscura
GGGTCTTTGTGTGTGTGGAAGTTGGTCTCGACCGGCTCCATGTGATTGAGTGCCCTGAGATAACTTTGTTATGATATGGCGCTATATAAATAAAATTGAATTGAATTGAATTGAAATTACAAAAATACATATTTTCTCTTCTAGCTCTGCTGGTAAGAAATTCTGATAGTTAGGGTTTTATTTGTCCAGGTTTTGGGATATCTGTCTGTGAGATTTCTGTCTCCACCCCAGTACAATGTAGCTGAACAGAATTGTGTTTATGGTGCTCACAGAAATGACCTTTTACATTTTTAAAAGATCCAAGCCATTTCTATATCGTATGTGCTCTGGCCTCTAACGGGCTTTGTATTGGTTATCCCTTCGAGGCTCCGCCTCGTCACCTGAGTCAAATGCGCTCACCCTCCAATCAGGGGGTAGTATCCTCCCCCCTATATAACCCCAGTCCGTGCATTGCTCGTTTCCCCTTTTTCACTCAGCAACCTGTTGTCTGTTAGAAGTTCTACAAAGCGAAATTACTAGTCACCATCCAGTATCGCTTGTGTGTTAATCAGTATATATACTTGTACTTACCTATAGCACTTGTGATGCATCACCAGCCCTTACAAGTTTGATGAGACAGCTTGTTGTTTTTGATCATGGTTCTATGCACTTTATGTAAAGCTCTTATTTGGAAGTCGCGTTGGATAAAAGCATCTGCTAAATGCCTAAATGCAATGTAACGTATATATATAAACAATGATAAGAATAAGATGGCTGGCAAACCTTGTTTTGCCTGTGCTATTCCCATGGCGGCAGATGATCCCCATGCGACGTGCTTCGTTTGTCTGGGGCAACGTCACCAGATGGAGGCCGATTTGTGCCTGGACTGCCTCGCGCTCCCCAGGGAGGAACGAGCACAGGGCCAGGTTCCTGAATGTTGCCTGCTCCCTCCGGGCTGACCAGGCACCGGCTATGAGGGGGGACCCTTCCAGACCCAAGTCGTGGGTTGAGTACAACGAGGCGGATTAGCATCGGGTGTACGAGGAGGAGGACCCGGCCGAGCTGTTTCGGGAGGAGGTGGAGAACGGGGCGGCGCCACCAGACCACCGGACAATGTGTGCAGCGCAGGTGGGGTACAGGCATCTTTGGCTGGGCCTGTCCTCCCTGAAGGAGAGGGAGCAGCGCATTCTCCTGAATACGCCCATCTCTTCCACTTCTCTCTTCGTCCGGGACATCTGGGCGATGGTCGGGCGTTTGGAGTCCACTCAGAGGGCGTCGGAGTACCTGGGCACTCATCTTCACGCCCAGCAGCCGCAGCAGCTCCAGCAGCGGCGTCAGCCCCAGCCACAACCGCAACGCCACCGTCAGGAGGGTCGTCGGGACGAGCCCAGGGGGGCCTATGGCAGACCAGCGGCAGCGAGCGATGGCCGGCCAGGCCAACAATCCACATTCCCGCCATTGGAGGGTGGCCATGGCCGTGGGGGGGGGACTGCCGACCCATCCCGGGGCTATGGTCCAGGCCAACGTCAACGTCAACAACCATATTACTTTAAAAATAAAAATTGTAAATGGTGTATGGCTTGTGGGAATGTTTGTTGTTGCACTTCACACTCATTAACACAGGATAAATCGAGTGTTTTGGGTGCTAGCTCAGAGCAGGTGGTAGTTAGCAAGCAGGCTAATTCTATGTTTATTAAGCACTGGCTAGCTAATCGCCGCCGATTCCCCCGACTTCCAGCTCAAGTTAGGCCCAGTCTTGGGAGATGTGGTAGTAATGATATGGGTGTTACTGCCGACACAGTGTCAGCTCTTGGGGGCAAGAGGGTGTCAGCAGAAGTGTCTGTGTGTGGCTCTGGTCAGGCTCATGAGCGGTCTCTATCTAGACTGCATAAGCCCACTGACTGGGCGAGCGCGACTAGCAGTGCTAGTGCTACGCTGTGGCAGGGGACAGCAGAGGTGACCTCCCTTCCGTGAGTACTGTGTCTTTTATTGGGGATCGGGCTGTGTTGTGTTCTAATGTTGAGCTTATACCGGTGTCTCCAGAGCACAATTCACTGGGAGAAGGGGCACGCGAGGCAGTTAATTCGCTAATAGCATTAGCTGTGCCACAGCCCTTTCGATCAGGGCCCCCCGCCGGTCCCTCCCCAAGGCGGGAGGCTTGGCGGGAGGCTTAGCGATCAATCCCAGCAAGAGTGTTTTGCTGCAGAGTCAGCAGGCCTCTTACTTAGGGCTCCTAGGATGTGATGCGAGCCCATACCACAAGTAGCATTTCTGCTTCCATTGCACTGTTTCGAGGCGTCTCCGTAGCGGGCATCTGTCTGGCGGCCTCATGGTCTACGACGTCTACATTTGTGCAGTCATATCTCCAGGATCTGACTGCAGGGTCAGTGGCAAATTCTGTGCTGGGCGCACAGGTGTTGGAGCTCCATGGGACACTAGGAACTTTTGTGGTCTGTCCAGGCCAGTATGGATCACCTCGGTGGTGGAACCCGGTTAGTCCGACTAGATGTGTGGATGTGTGTGTGTGTTAAGTGATGGGTGGATATGTGCTGTTAACAGGGCGAGGGAGACCAGCTGGGAGTTCTCAGTGGAAACGAGCAATACACGGACTGGGGTTATATAGGGGGGAGGATACTACCTCCTGATTAGAGGGTGAGCACATTTGAACTTTGACTCAGGTGACGAGGCGGAGCCTCGAAGGGATAACCAATAGCGAAGCCTGTTAGAGGGCAGAGCACGTACTCATAGAACTGGGGTTACATCAGGTAACCTATATTTATCATTCAGAATCAGAATCCGGTTTATTGCCAAGTATTCACATACGAGGAACTTGTTTTGGTGCGTGAGGGCCAACAAGAGCAATATATACATATACAGAAAAATAAAAAAAGATTAAATAAAAGCAAAATAGAAAAAATATACAATAATAATAAAAGAAGAAGAAGAAGAGCTGTGCAATGAAGCAATTAAACAACGTTAATATAACGTGTAGTGTCCGTGTGTGTGTGTGTGGGGGGTTATGGATGAACCAGTGTCAGAGTCATCGGGGGACTCAATGATGGAGGTGTAGAAGTGCACCATCATTGTCTTCGGCAGGTTGAACTTCTTCAGCTTCCGCAGGAAGTACATCCTCTGCTGGGCTTTCTTGGTGAGAGAGCTGATGTTCAGCTCCCACTTGAGGTCCTGGCTGATGATGGTGCCCAGGAAGCGGAAGGACTCCACAGTGCTGACTGTGATCCACCTGCAGGTGGAGTCAGGCACGTTCAGCTGAGAGAGCTTGTTCTGCAGCAGAGCCGGGATGATGATGATGATGATATATATATATATATATATATGGAGAAAATTGATTGGCTAAGATGGCTTAAATAATAGGGCTGTGTTCTGTAGTGTGAACTCTATATTTCATTTCTTTTTTAAGGCTCATATAGGTCAAATCCCAGAGAGTTAGATTTCAAGCCCAACTTGCCACATAATTGCAGTTTTTTTTGTCGTATTTTCAATAAGATGTTGTATTATCAGCAACGTTGTCGGAGCTATGGTAAAGTACTAAAGCCAAGTGTAATGTGGTGAGAATGGGGGGATAAATGTTTACAGATGGGTATGTAAGTATTTTTGGCCCTTAATAAAACGTGGTGTTGTGTTCAATCATGTCACTTGAATTACTGTGTATAGAGTATGCCATATGTACATGACATGTTCATCTTAACTGTATGTTGTTCACCAAGAAAGACTTCAAACCAATAAAAAATTATTCTCCACTTTATTGCAAAATGCTTCTTTTACAAAAGAAATCAGGAATCTTGATGTGTGTTCAACTAAAAAATGTTTTAGTGGTAGGTTCAAACAAGTCAGTGTAGCAGCTTATTCTGCAAGATGAAAGACCAAGACTGCCCTCTACAGGTAAACATAGAAAGAGAAACTATTACTAGACTCAAATGAGGTAAGAACTTAGTAAAAATATTTTAGATAACATGTTATTCACATGATGAACACTTTTCTTGGTCTTATGCGGTTGGCAATAACATACAAATCTGGATACTGTCTTAAGGGAATCCGTAAACAATTTGTAATTTCACGTCTTTCCTGATTCATTTTTACGTCCAGCCACGAATGCATTGATCCGCTCATTTTAGAGTCCATCTTTACTCAGGGACGACGTCTCCTATCCATTTGAGGTAAGGCGGGTTGCCCTGGTCAATGGGCAGGCTGATGACCTCGGCCACCTCATAAGGATGGTTAGAGCTGGACAGAGAGGACATTGAGCAGTTACAAGTCAGCTAAGTGCACAGGCAGGCACACGGTACATATAAACAGCAGTAGTTAAAGCCACGCTCTTTGACTGCATGAGTCATCACTGGTAATGGAGCAAACGATCAACACAGCGTTCCTGTGAGAGTAAGTGTTGAGCAAGGTGTTTTCTGTATTGGGTTTAAAAAGAAACTTACCGGACATATTCAGCAAGAGCGGGCACTTTGGAACTTCTTGTTTTAATCATCTAAACAGGAGAGACACTGGGTCAGCTCGACCGACTCGACAGACACATGATCAGTCTAGGACACCCCTCAATTGCTTGCCTTCCTCATGCAGTATGACAAAGTCTATGAAATGCTCATGGTGTTTGACATTCTTAATCTCTGTCTCAAGCCCCTACTGCTCAATCACCTTTAGAAGTGATGCAGGCCATAAAAGACCACAAACTAACACTGGTACGGACTCAAAGGCACCATGATCACCTAATCAGATGCGGTGAACATCTCCATTCTCAAAAAGAGAATCTGTCCGATACGGAAATGTGTCTGGCACAGGTTTTAAAGATGTGACAAAGTGAAGTGGAGAAGCCGTGTTAGAGGGATTTGAAATTGGGGATCATCTATCTATCTATGTTGTCTGAGGCCTGACCAGCCATGCCCCACAGTGGAAAGTTACAGCCCACAGATACGTGGGCATGGAACAGGTTCTGTTTCAGTTCATGCACAACATTTTAAACCGTTCTGAGCATTTTGGCCAAATATAAATTTGCTTGACCTGAATTGCGTACTATGATGACATCAATGGGAGTGTCACATTCTACAGGTTGGAGAGAGAGGATGAGAAGACAACAATGGTCTATGGTCTGTGGTTATTGTCTTCTACATCTTCGTATCATTAATAGTTGGTCCATGTTTGTTTTAGGATAAAAACTCATCTCTGTAATAACAGAACAAAAGCTCGCAGGCAGTCAGTGAGATCTGTCAACTGTTTACTTCTGATGTGCATTGTGTAACGACCTCCTCTGATGATGCATCCTTTATCACAATGATTCCACTCAGAACTGGTGGGAACGCGGGCTGGTTCTCTAGATAGCATCAAAGTCCTCAGAGAATCCTCAACAGAAATAGCTGTCGTTTCTGTCTGCAGGCACAATCTGGACTTATTTTGAAGAAGTCCTATTTAAATCATTTACAAGTTTAATGATACTAAATGTGTAGAAGCCACATGCTGCCATGACCCAAGCTCACAGCTGAGAATGTGTGCTTTAGTGTTGACTCTTTTTAAACTTTGTTTACATGTCTAGTCCATTTCTGTTACAGTACAAGAGGCTTAACAACTACAGCTCTTCTATAGTCTTGTTTTATTTGATACAGTTTATTGGTAGTGAAGAGACTAAACATTCAGACTCGAACTTCATCTCGTTCTTTGATTATTTTGTATTATGTGTTAAACTGTTGAATTCTATGTAAATTAAATGTACATGAAGTTACAACCACAGATTTTTCAATCAAATCTACAGAGGTTGCAATGTTGTTATGGATGATTATCAATGTCAATAAGCTGTATTGTATTAATACTGGTATTGATAAAATCCCAACAATAGCCCTGTTTCAGTGCTAGTTGTAGCAGTAATTCTATCTGTAGCAATTTTAGCAATGACAATATTGGTATTAATTACATAAGTAAACAGTAGCAGTAATAGTAGAGATATTAATTTACCGCCATGGTGCAGAAATATGACTTTGCTGCTTTAAAAGTAAATTGTACACAGACAATATTACATATTAGTCATCACTCACCAGCAGCACCTCATTGTCCTCCTCAATCTTACCCTGCCATTCATATCTGAAGGGAAAAGACAAAATAAGAAGTTTGTCTTCAAATAATTCCTAGAGAGTCATCCTTATTTATTTGTTGACAAAGTGCCAATTTGTAAAAGGACAAAATCATTCATTTCAATTGTTGCCTTTAAGCTAAAACTGAAAAGCAGCCGTCTCAAAACTTACATAGATGTGATTGCTGGGAGAATGTTGACGCAAGCAGCCAGCTTCTTTTCCACGATTCCCCTGTGAGACAGAAGAAAAGAATGACGCAGCCACCAGGGTTCCTACGGCTTTTTAACAGTAAAATTCAAGCACTTTCAAAGTACCTAAACAAAACATTTCCAGACTCTTGGACTTTTGGTTTCTATGAGTTACTGTGTAGATGAAACACCAGATTATGTTGAAATTCAAGCATATTCCTAACCTTGAAAACATAACGGTTAAAATCAAGCATTTTCCAAACTTCCAAGACTTTATACAAGTCCTGAGCCACAAATAAATATGCAAGAACTAGCAAGAATGCTGAATCCTGGTGATTGTATGGCAACTTTTACTTTATGCTTTATTATACAGTACCAGTCAAAGGTTTTCACTTGAATGGAAAAGTGTGTCCAAACTTTTGACTGGTACTGTATAATCAGGTAAGAAAACAAAAAACAGATGGAGATGTTACCGATTGTATCACCTGGCCAAGTCTTTTGCCACCGTGTAGTTAGGACAAGTGACGAAGGCAGCAGAGTGTGTGCCTGACGTGTACGTCTCGGATGCCATGGAAAACGCCCTCAATCCAACAGTCCTCAGCAGCTGGAACATAAACACACTCAGGAGCACCGTCTGGGAGGAGACAAGCAGAGGAGGAACAGCATGAACAACAACAGGGCAACAATGTCTCCAAAATACATTAGAACAAGACATGGAGCTGAACAAACACAAACCAAACATCCCAAGTGAAATGGTGTGCTAAGAGACATCTGAATGCAACGTGGAGCATCAAGGAAATGCACACTCACCACACGCAAAGCTTTCAAGGATCCACCTCGCAGTGTCTCTGCATGGGCAGTCCAAAGCGCATAACCTGAGCGGGTCAAAGACATTACAGTCAGCCAGCCAACATATTCACACATTGCTGCCATGTTTAAAATGTGAGAGCTGTTAGTATGCATTAAAGCTGGAGTATGTTTTACTTTAACTGTGCCCAATATGGTATCTCCATACCACGTTTACAACGTGGGTATACAAGGTGCAATGTAAATATGTGTAGTAGACTTCGAGTCTTCGTCTCTCGTTAAACGTTGTTTCAGAAGAAACAATCTGTAGAAACTAGGCAATCATTTGCCCGCAAGGATAATGCAAATGTGACAAACAAAAACGTTGTACGAAACTCTAAACAGTCAGTGTCTAGTGTATTGTGTTTAGCTAGTAGCATGTGTGAGTAGTAACATTAGCACTGAGGACTTCATGAAAGGCAAAAGACTGTAAGACGAAATTACTAAAAGTGTCATATAATTTGGTTAACACAAGCGAGAAAAAGCAGCAGCTTTTATGAGTGTTTTGCTAACTTACCTTCTGACAGCTGTCTAGCCTCTGCCCAGCGAGCGGTACACTCTACCGTAAGGCGCGACTGCTGTATGCTTGTGAAACTGTCGTAAATCAGCATTGGGCGTCTTCAGCAAAAAACGTTCATTTTATATTCTTTTCATTATCACAAGATTTCCATGGATGTTAGTAAAACTAATAATAAAAAGTAAATTAATAATTATTAATCGATATGATGTTGTTAATCGGAGAAGATTCAGTCCATCTAATCGCGATCAATAAACCAAACCAGCATCAATAATGTAGATGTATTGATCTTTCAGTCGTGTTAACACATGATGATATACACCATGTCTTCTTAATTGTTAGGCTGCACATTTCTCCTTAGGCGATGTCTTTTTGGTAAGTTGTACATTTATACCGCTAATCAAATAGAGGGCGGCAAAGTGCAGAGCAATCCATTCAAAAATACAGTTGATTGCAGCACCTGTGTAGCAGATCTATGGAAGATCCTCCAGGTCTCATAGAACATCCTTTTACTGGTTCAATGCAGGGAGGTTTTGATTAAATTCCTGGCAAATGCAACCTTTTAACTGTGCACACACAAATATGGCAAGCATTATGTTTGTGTGCAGATAATACGCTTTAGATTGTGTTTTTTTTGTTTGTTTGTTTTTTTTTACATCTAAGCCCTAGATGTTATGGGATGTTAACCCACAGGCTTATAATTTCTGCAAGACTTTGAATGGTCATGCAGCACTAAAACAGTCTGAAACATATACCAGTAATTATATGCACATGCAATCTAATGCATGTAATGTGCACATACTGATTTTCACTTTTTCCACTTTTGCCACCAACACTTGCAATTAGCCTATTAAACATGCAGTGGCAGCAGAAAACCATATGATGGCAGCTTTTGTACAGCAGACCAGACAAGAATATGCTTTATGACCAGCTCTGGTACCAGCAATGACTGTGACTGTCTGAGTGCACACTAATGATGCTTGCCCTATATGTGTGTGTGTGTGTGTGTGTGCACATGACAGAAAGCCACTGTGTTTGATAACATCCACAACCTCCCTCACACTCTCCTCTCTTCACCCTCATCCTTGATTAAAGAATAAAACAAGCATGGCACACTAATATGTACACACACACACATACACGCTTTTGCAAGAGCAATGAGGAGCGGTGGAAGGAGGAGGGATATGTTGGTGGTGGTGGTATTGGTGGGAGTGGGGGGGGCTTGTTCCCATGGAAACTGTGCAGTCAGCACATCTGTACGTGTTATGCGCTGTCCTCTCTCATTGGCATCCCGCGGCCTCTCCCCACCACAGCTGGACCTGACAGCATGCTTTCACATGTAGAAGACGCATACACGCAAATACGCACTACTGCCCTGACTCCGTTGCCATGGCGACCATAGAGCCCTCAACCCATGGGATGTTATCTTAGTTTATGAAAAAATGTATGTGTGTTTGTTTGCATGTGTGTGACAGAGACCAGACATCTATACAAGTTGCTACTGGCACTGGGCAACTGTCTTGCACTCCCTGTTTTATCACCAGATTTTATACTCCCTGTTTCTCTCTCTCTCTCTCTCTCTCTCTCTCTCTCTCTCTCTCTCTCTTTCTCTCTCTCTCTCTCTCTCTCTCTCTCTTTCTCTTTACTCCTGTTATTTTCCTTCTCTCCCTCTGTTTCTCGCCCCCTCTTCCTCCAAGCATGAGGAGAATCAATATGTTTTCAATTTGCAGCAGAGCCTTTCTCCTCTGCATCCTAATCAGGCTCCACTGGTCCTTTAACTTCCAGTGAGAGAGAGAGGTAGGAAGAGACAAAGAGAGAGAGAAGAAGAAGAAGAAGAAGTGAGTAAAGGCGGACCTCAACCAAAGGACATTTCTAACATGCAGCTAAGATGTCAAGATAAGTGTAGCATGTGCTAAAGAATATGTTTCTGCTGTTTCACTCCAGCCTATATTATGCCTATAGAGAGCAGGAGACCTGATGTTACATCCGTGGGATCTGCTGTCCCACTTACTTCTGTAACCCATTACAATGTATCATTGAAGGTTTCTTTCATAAATCTTTCTGAGTAAGTGGAACATGGTGTAGGGATTTACAATCAATTTTCCAAGATAAATTAATATCTTGAGCAGCATTTCATCATTTAAGTTAAGTCAAAGTTAAACAATTCATTTGTTACCATTCACAATAACTACAGATCCCAGTTTTACCAGTGTGGCAATGTGCGTGTCACCTATCATCTTTCTAGCTGTAATCTCTGCTGTCTTAAAAGCATCTTTGCTGTTCAGCCCTACCTGCCCATTCTCATAGGTTGCCACTAGACTGACACCATGCCACATGATCTAAGATGAGAGAATAACTTAGTTTGAGTTTTTAGGCTTTTCTGTTAAGGAAAAACATGGAACTGTTGGGATTACAACTCAAAAGCACATAAAAAGTATTTAGAATCAATATTAATGGAAACTAGTTTTTAAAGATACTCTTGCATGTCATATACAGTCAGGTCCATAAATATTGGGACATCGACACAATTTTTGGCTCTATACACCACCACGATGGATTTGAAATGAAACCAAGATGTGCTTAAACTGCAGACTTTCAGCTTTAATTTGAAGGTATTTACATCCAAATCAGGTGAACGGTGTAGGAACAGTTTCTATATGTGCCTCCCACTTTTTAAGGGACCAAAAGTAATGGGGCAATCCACACAAGAGCTATTTCATGGACAGGTGTGGGCTATTCCTAGGCTGAAAAATCTAAACAAACCCATCAGAGAGATGGCAAAAACACTAGCTGTGGCCAAATCAACTGTTTGGAACATTCTTAATAAGAAAGAACACACCGGTGAGCTCAGCAACACCAAAAGACCTGGAAGACCGCGGGAAACAACAGGCTTTTTTAGATGTTGTTTGGCAAACTCTAATCTGGTCTTCCTTTTTTTGAGGCTCACCAATGGTTTCCATCTTGTGGTGAACCCTCTGTATTCACTCTGGTGAAGTCTTCTCTTGATTGTTGACTTTGACACACATACACCTTCCTCCTGGAGAGTGTTCTTAATCTGGCCAACTGTTGTGAAGGGGTTTTTCTTCACCAGGGAAATAATTCGTCTGTCATCCATCACAGTTGTTTACCGCGTTCCTCCGAGTCTTTTGGTGTTACTGAACTCACCGGTGCGTTCTTTCTTTTTAAGAATGTTCCAAACAGTTGATTTGGCCACACCTAGTATTGTTGCTATCTCTCTGATGGGTTTGTCAGAGAGTGTGTCCTATACACCACCATTGTTGGCCCTATACACCACCACCATTGTGGTTAATGCTTTAACATTATATTATATATAATATATATATTATCATATATTGATATAATTCCAGTTTCAGCTTAAGCAAGTCTTGGATTTCATTTCTCCCCTCTTGTATTTCAGTGTCTATGCTCTATGCTTCTTTCCCCTCGCAGGGACTATTTGTCACTCTGTTTATTCAAAAGTACAGGAGGGCAGTATGAACCTCCAGACTCAAGGCCAACTTATTCAACACTGCCTGCAACTTACTCTCAGCTCTAGACTGATTATCTTGTTCTGTGATAACCCTGCCCCTCTTTTTAGAGATTTTGATACAGTTGCTTAACCACTTCCATGGTTCCACCTTTTTTGTCTACTCTTGCATCTGTTCTTTGTAAAATAGGTACTCTTTAAATTAATAAAAGACTTGAATGAAGAGGCAATCATTGCAAAGTTGCCTGTAGGGTCACTGGACTGTCCTCCTTTACAGTGTAATGCTTCCACGCTGGATATGAAGTACACCCTCTTGTGGTATGAAATATATGTGAGCTCCAGAGAAATGGTACATAAAATATACATTGTCGGTTAATACATTTTTAATTGGGTCAATTCTTAAAGGCAATTAATAAATTAACAATTAATCATTAACATCTCTACGAGGAACTATTTCCTTTACATACCATACACAATGAACTACTTGAAAATCCAAACCCCCACAGTCTCAAATGTTAACAGGGACTGTTTATCCTCTGAACTACTGAGATTTCCTTCCATCATAGGCCCCATGGGAGGATAGGATTCTCGCTCAGCCAGCAGAAGAGAGACACAAGAGCAAAATGTGAAAAGGAAAGAGAGACAGTGCACAAAGAAAGTGAAATTCCTTCCCTCTGGGGAGAGACTCTCTGGTGCCTTTACCCACTTCTTATCTGATGAGTCTTTGGAGGATAAGAGTGAGGTTCTCTCTCCATGATCCCTGGCAAAGGGAGAGTTCCTCTCAGCTTGGTAGTCAGAGTCAACCCTGTATGACAGACAGAAGGCTACAAACTGGTGCTGACAGGCATAACTGTCAAAAAGAGGCAACAAGGTGGGATGGCTCTCTTCAGTGGAGCCGATGGCAGGACTTAAAGTCTGCAAGGAATCACGCTACAAAAACCTTGTGGGATATACTTGCACGCAGCCCTTAATTGAGTTGAAAGCATTTCTGAATATTTCATTTGTGCTATGGGAATTTGATTCTTGAGAGCTCAGCAAAAGCTAAGTTGGAATGGGATATTTTTATTACAGCTAATGATACTTGCTTTAGGCTTACCCTTCATCTGGACCTATTTTGCAAATATAGTAACATTCATTAGGCTCAATTTGTGCAATGCTGTAAACAAACTTCAGTTTAGTCAATTTCAAAAGGCCAATTTATGAATCAAATCCTATTTTGCACGCAAGCACTCCAGAGTCAACCAATTACCATCAACTTTGTTCTTGGGTCAGAGCATTACCAGGGGCAAGAGGACCGCTCATTATCTACCACAGTTAAAGGGAGCTCCAGGACCTAGCAGTGAGCCCAGGGCTAGCCATCTGTAAGCTAGAGTTCAATGGGCCGACAGCCTCCCCTGCATACCGAGCACACACTGCAACACACTGTAATCAGAAACATTTCTCCAGAAGCCAAGATGAGAGGAGGTCTGGTCTACAGTGACTCTGAAAACTCCATTCTTTATTCCTCATTCCCTTGCTCACACTCACTCTCCCTTCCATCCTATCCCACTGGAACAAACCCAGTGGGACCAGTGGATCCAGCCAGGAAAGAGAGCTAACTGGCTTTGCTATTAGGCTGCCTGTCACAGGGGAGCTGGTGGGCTGCTTAGCCCAGCTGGAGCTCTCTGATCCCTTGGCTCTCAATAGATGGATCCCTACCAAGGGTCCTTGGGGAGTCCTGGTCAAAGAAGAAAACTCAATGATGCCGCCTCGGAGTCTTACAGTGTTGCACAGTAATACTTATACTAATACTTTATTTTGCCACTAATAAAAGGAGGATCAACTCTAAAGGTGGTATTAATTCAGTGATGCTCAGTAGGAAGAAGTCATGAATCTGGGAAAGAAAAAATAACATTTGAGACAGTACATAATGAGTCCCATGGAAAAGCCCAAACTGGAAAACTGCAAGGATGTGGATACAAACATTGAGTGCTTTAAGCAAGTTCTGAATCAATGTTTGAATGAATGGTGATAAAGGGTCAGCTGACTGTTTAAGTTTATCAAATGACAAGGCCCTATTTTAACTGCAGTACAAAGAAAGAGCAGTAGATCTACAGCGCAAGGAATATGTGTACATCTTCAAACACATCTGCTGTTTTGGTTCAAAGTGGGTAAAGATGAACATATATCAGAGGGTGTAGTGATTAATAAATATGCTCTCAGCCAGTCACATCAGTCTGAAACAGCTGAGCCAATCACAGTGATGTACGATGACAACAGCTCAACAAGTGAAGAATCAGCTTCTCCAGGAAATCATGTTGTTGTTGCCTGGATGGTGCAGAATGATGCCAACACACATCACCACATATCTGAAGTCAGAGGAAGATGGCGTGGGGATTTTGTTAACAGTTAATATCTCATTTTAATGTGTTGCCATGCAAACATTTACTAGTTAGCACTAAACACAAAGTACAGCTGATACAGGTATTTGATCATAAACAAAAGTATTGGACACAGAGAAAGTTTGACCTAATGATGATGCTAGATGAAAAGCTAAGGGACCATGACCATGAATAAACAAAATGTCATGACAAGCCATCACTCAAAAACAAAAATGTCAACCTTATGGTGGCGCTAGAGGAAAAATCATGGAATTACCAAAGTCATTAGAATTCATCCTCTGGATACCATGAATGTCTGTTCAAAATGAAGCATCACTGAAGCCTCATTTGATACCTATGTCAAGAAATCTGGGTAAAATCATTTATTTTAAAATTGCTTATCTAATCCTTCAGTTCTCTAAGGATAGGAAGTGCTGATCCTCAGACAGCGATATCTACATCCAGTACAAATCTGCAGCATAATGTCTTTTAGAGTGGAATTTCAATTAAAAACTAATTTACTTTCAAGGTCGTGATTTTCAAAAGTTTATGAACAACTTCAAAGGTCAAAAAAAAAGAAAAATGTCTTCATACTTAAATCCTTTTCCAGGTCGGTGGGAACCCTGAATATATGCGTGCCTCATTGAGCTCACAAACAGAGCAGTGTATTAATTAAATTTCTCTAATTTGGTGATTAATATTTCTCCTCTTCACGCTGAGTCTACATGACTTTGGATTCATGTTTTTCTCAATAAGAATTACTAATTATGTAAGAAAAAAGGAGCACACCCCTCTTGTGACTTTTTAATGGTATTTAGATTCAATAAAAACAGATTAGGTCTGATTACACCCCAAACACTCTCAACAATGTCATGATTGGAGGCCAAATGATCTGCAAAATCCCACGCAGGATTGCTTGTTCCTGTATATGTGTTAAATCATTTAAAAACAATGTCTTTCTCTCCCTTACTTTAGTCATTTAATATACTATTATATTAGAAGGGCATATACTGAGAATAATGTATAGCTGATTCACAAACTAATCTGAAAACCAGGGTCCTTAATCTGGTAAAAATATCACCCCATCTGATAAAACCTTGACCTTTTATCTTTAATTTGGCTATTCTCTCTGGTACAATCTCAAGGACATGGAGGTCATCCAACATCCTTCACCCTGTCCATGAAAAAGTAGGGGGTTGGAAGATCCTAGTGACCTATAAATAACTGTTCCTGCTGTGATCTGAGAAGCTCTATTTCAGTCAGCCAACAATCTGGAATATATGTGAATACAGAGTATGAACAGAGTTGATATTTGACCACGTCACTCCACACACTCCAGGCTCCTCAGTGCAGATCTGTACATGCGGACAAGCTCTCATTGCCAACAAAACACCTCCAACCATTGCAGGGAATATACTATCTAGTAAAATGTGATGGATAAACCTAAACCCAGCAATGTACATGATATATAGCAGCAGGCTACACCAGATATGCACCAGATAATTACAAACTTAAGCATGAGGGGCAGAATAATCATGTCTTCAGAGGAACAATCACTAGTTATCATAATATTAGGAATCACTGATGAGCAGCAAGTGACCATCAGTACATAAGTATGACCGTAGATATGGCAGTAGTGTAAACCATAAAACAGGAGAAGTTAAGCTGTCACATAAATCCATTGAGGTGAAATATTTCTCAAGGGTTTGCATGAATATCAAACATGTGGAAAGTGAATGTCACTGCTTGTGTGTGTGACAAAAGCCATCTTAAGTTTTCAATAAAGCCAATATTAGCGGGAAGTAATTACTGTGTGAATGGGCTGTGTGCAAGACAACAGTCATGTTTCCATCTAAAAATTCATTATACAATAAACCTCCCAATTACAAATGCCATGTTAGATATGAGTAGCAATGAGTATTTTGTGTGAGAATAGCAGCGCATTCAAATCTGCCATCATGTGGTTTTGACCTTCTGTGTGATTAGACCTCTGCTCAGATTGAAATTGGGCATTCATTTACGTAAGCCAATAGGCCCTTTTCAAAGAAGATATTTTGACACGACATAGTAGGAAAAGCACAGGTGTAAATAGTAAATAATTTAATGATGGGTCCTAGTATTGCTGGATCACCGTCACACTGTCATGGCTTCCTGGGACACTTCCATACGACAGAGCCATAGTTAGTGTTATTAATAACACCTGTGCTTTTTCTGTTAAGTGAAAATGGCCTTTGCAATTCTGAGAAAAGGTGTGAAAACCCCTGGTGGTGTGTTGTGAGTGTGGGGGGACTTTGAATCCCCACTAAGCAACACTCTACTAATAATACAATATTATGAAGGCTGCAAGCTTTTCATAAACAAAAGTAATTTTAAGTTATTAGGAGGTGGACAGCAAACACCACAAGCCATTTGTTTTGTTTTAGCTATGGCCAATTAAATGGATTTCAGCCTCTGTTATACAGATCAGTATAAAAGGGTGACAATGACAATTAATGTGTGTTTCCATCTACTTCTGTGGACTGAGGAGTTGGTGGCGCTCCAGCTTCCAGTTGGGTGCCATTAAACCATTGGAGGGTGGAGGGTGCAACAAGGCACAATTGGCATAATTAGATGAGCACCAGTCAAACGGTGAAAAATAATGTTGAAAACACAATAAATGAAATATGGCATTCGTGTGTGTTTCATGTATTAATTTGAGGAACGTTACAGTCTTCTCATTGCTGCACAAAGATCTGATGTGTTCATCTACCACTACTCTTCATCTCTTTAGTGGAGCAGAAGCTTTATTGAATGTTTGAGTCACATGCTTCATGTACATCATTATTTATTTGTTTTTTTATTTTCTGAATCAGACTTATTTGATTCACTAGGAATTGGTGAAACACTAAATGTTATTAAAATGAAAACTTAGTTTGAGCCACAATGTATGTATTTTGTCAAAAAAAGTGAAGTATGCTGAAATCCCCTTGTGTTCAAAAGGAATGAGAGCTACCTGAAGGCATTGTATTGAATAATCTTGCAGCACTGCCAAGGCAAAGAAACCTCACTTCAATGAAGAGCAGCTGATCAAGACTCAAAGAGGCTCTACGAAGAGGCAGCAAGCATAATAGATGCAGTCCTTCTTTCAAATGTTTTTGTTGTAAAACAGCAAAAAAGTTGGCTGCGATTCCAAACAGAATGACACTGAAGATACATTTCTCTGATCTGAAAGCAAAAAGAGAAAGCTTTTCTTCAGAGAGAGATACCAATTTGATAAACCCAAGGCTTTCTACACACTAACTGGCATAAAAAGAATGACAGGACACAAATAAGGATCTGTAGTGGCATGTGGTGGCAGGAGTCAAAGTCGCACATCTTATTCTGAATACACAGAATAAGCTGGCAAGCAAAACAGGAGAGGATATGGGTTTGAAGGCGGTGGATATTATTAGGAGGAGACCTACCCAAGCAAAGTGAAGGTGACTGGTGAAAGACTAGTGTGCTTATGAGATATGTTGGAGATGCTTCTCAATAAACTGAACATATCTATCCAGGACAATCCACAATACTGGATTCACACTTTAATCGACTTCCCAATTCAGTTTTCCCAGCTTGCGAATGGCAACAAAACAGGAATCAAATTTTTGGTCGTGCCATTTTTAATCTGTAATAATATCAGGGAGTAAAATTAATCACTTTGCATATACATGATAGCAGTATTTACAGCAAAGCATCCTCTGTGTGGCAGGTTTATTTGTTGTTTTTCCCCAGGAGAGAACTAGTATGCTGTGTGGCAATGCTTTAACATCTCAGTTGCCTCAGTTTGTTTCATCTCTGTGATATTAATACAGTTCAACATATAGAACCCCCACAATATAACATGAAACAGAAAACATAAAAAGCATTGTCTCTGCAGCCAGTTGTCATAGTCAAGTACCTTGTTCTAAGATACATGTGCATAAATGGAATGAAAGAATGTGGACAATATTATTCTGCAGACTTACATCAGTGTGTTGGTGATATGTCGTATTCAGTGATGCCATATGGTGGTTGTGACTGCTGCCCGTGGACCCAGACGAGGTATGGGGAGCAGAGTAATGGTTTTCTTAATGACATAAGACAGGAGAAGAATGCTGAACATGCTGGTGTGGAACAAATTTAGAAGTACCACGGCCTCTGAGCTAAGGTGTCGTACAGTGAGAATGAGGGCTGATTTCTTGGTTGGGTACCAATGTAACCAAGAGCTAACTGCATTTACACCTGTGCTCCCTCATCCTATGAAAACATTTTATTTCCTGACAATACTATTACAGAGAAATATGTGTGAATTCACTGCAGTGGATGTGTAACTTCTATAATATAATATTACATTATATGATGTCTAACTGAATCTCCAGATATAGTGGATGATATAGTTAAGTTAAATAATTCACCCCATTTCTTCAATCTATGCTCCCAGTAGAGCTCAACAGTCAAATGGTAACAAGGTTCAATAAGTCCTACATGGCCATTACCTGATCTGCAGCTCATATTTTAATATTATCTTTTATTGGATGCGTGTATGTTCAAGCTCATGATGAAAACCATCATTTGCATCATCTGATACAGCATAAAATCTACTTATAAGTCTTATGATGAACACATCCCTCTAAGCTGCAATTTGACAGGATAGCTAGCCACTTTGTAAGCACCCATAGTAATATAGTACCTGAAGTTTTTACTTAAGAAATCTGAATAGCTGCGGACACGAGTGGTGCTGACAATCCAGCAATCACAAAATACTTTCTCTGCCACCTAATCTAAAATTATAAGTACCTTATACCTTAGAATATTAACATTTATTTTTACTAACTGCATATGGAAATTCTTAGTTTCTAGAATTTATTTTTAGCCACACTAGCTAGCATGGTTCTATGGATGGCATTGTTGGTTTGTCAGTTTACCACTTTAGTCCAGTCTGATATATCTCAACAACTATTGGATGGACCGTCATAGCCCCCTCAGGATATATTCTAATAACTTTGGTGATCCCTTAACTTTTCTGTAGTGCCATCAACAAATACCTGCAAAAACAATAGCATTCCCATCGGCATAAACTGTGCTTCATGCTTAGTGCTAAATAGCAAATGTTGGCGTGCTAACAAGCTAAACTAACATGGTGACCATAATAGACATTACCTGCTAAACATCTACATGTCATTGTGAATATGTAAGCAAACACTGTGCCTAAGTGCAGCCTCACAGAGCTGTTCGTATGGCTGTAGACTCAATCTTGTTTTAGGTATCTCAGTTTCTGGTGAGAAACATCATTAGTGCACAGCTCATGGTCCACTGCACCTTATGATTTGCATAGATTATTAATATAACTGCAACATCTCCATCCCTTTTATGCATGTTCTGTGTTTTGCTGCATCGCCGCCATCCACCTACCGAGACACCTGCACCTCAGAGAGTGATGTAGGTGACCATTCTATCAGTATCCATTTGTTCCACAATGACTCAGCCCAGATAACCAGATGACCATCACACTGAGGCCCCGGACCCCCCTGACCTGACTTCCATTAACCTAGACACCAACTCAGTGAGACAGAGAGAAAGAGAGATCACAATCATTATCCTCCTTTAGGGCTATCTTCATCTCCTATCACTCATGTCTGGCCAGGCCGGGAAATATTACATGGTCTCTTTCTCTCTTTCTCTCTCTCTCACCTCCACATGACTCTGTAAAATCAGGCCAGGTGGTTGGGTGAAGGCCATTACCCTGGGCCAACTCCTCAAACTGCCCTCCCTTCTTCCTCCGTATCAGCAGTAAATTGTTGTCAGCCAAATCCTCATCTCTTCCAGTGATACAGCTGGTATTGTGTGTGTGTGTGTGTGTGTGTGTGTGTGTGTGTGTGTGAGAGAGGTCTGATTATATGCAGGACCACACATATAATGTTAGTACACACTCATGAAGCACAGAAGCTAAACGTGCAAATGTTTGCATTTACTGTTTGAATGTATTCCATCACAACAATTTAAAAGCTGGTATGACAGAAAAACTGAAAAATATTTAAAATATTTGTTCTTTGTTAAATACTCATCCAGCCCATACTGAGGGCAGGCCATTATGTGTCAGTGTTTATATATATATGAACGGACACTGCTCTTATTCTGCTCCTCTGTGACCACTTAACTAGCGAAAGGTCAGCGCTAATGAACAGGCAGATGGCAGCACTTGTTGACTTAGCATATAAGTTGTTTGACCTTTGACCCCACTCAGCAAGCGAGAGAGGCAGTGCTTACTACTGTTGGAGTCCTCTCTTCTAGAAACACTTATGGAAAGAGTGACATAAGCTGATAAACTCAGCATGTACACTTAAACATGCATGTGTGCACATAAAACATGAGGGCAATATGTGCCTATAGGTGCATTAAAGCTAATCACAAGTTAGTGATATATATAGTGAATAGCTATATTCATATTTGTCACATTGAGGAAAACATATTGTCATGGCTAAGGCAGCTTTGTTGTGTTAAACAGGCTATTATATTAACATAAATTTGTTGTTGTTGTTATTAACTGTACTTGTTCAGGCAGAATAATAAAGATTCTCCAATCTTTGGTTTTTTCTTGTCTGTACCTTTTCAATTTAAACATGGAAAACTAATCATGAAGTAAATTAATTAGAATACAGTACTGAGATTACTGGATAATCTTTTGGTTTGTATTAGTGATTACAATATTGATTAGTTTACCAGTAACTGTAATGAATTATAGTAACCAAACAAGGAACAAGAATCTTACTTAAGATACAGTGACTATGCGGGAAGCATCTCAAGCATTTGGCTTGTTTGTCTGAGCAACAGTTCAAAACCAAAATATATTACTACAAATTACAAATGTTTGATTAAAACTTTTATCAAAACTGTTGCTGATTCAATTTGTGAGTTGACTAATCAATTAAATAGTTCAGCTCTAGTTTGAAATGAAATGTTTTGCCGTATTGTGGAGAGCAGTATACACTAGGCTGCAAGTAAAATGTTGAGCTGATGTTAAGTCATCAGTGTCACATGGCCTGTTCACATCAATGTGCATCCAGTCACCACATCAAGCTCTCATTGTTACAATTGATGAACAGTCTGTCTATCACCTGCAAGTGTATTTTTCACTCTAGTGTGCAAATACACATTTTTATAAAAATGCTTGCTAACTATGTACAGCCTGCCGACAATAACACTGAAACGTTAAATCTGTGACACAAGCAGAAATTCACAAATCACTGTGTACTGAAGTAAGGAGGTTTAATTTGTGGCCTTTATTTGAGCAGAGGAACTCTAATTAGAGATGACGTTTTGTCAAACTGGCTTGTTGAGCGCTGGGTGTTCTTCTTCATGTCAGTGAAGCAGAGGTGAGGGGAGAAAAAAATAAATGTGCAGCTATGAGAGCTGATAGAGAGAGCTAGTGACGAAGCAAGGGTGATCATTATTTTGACAGCAACAGGTTTGTGACAGGGAGGAGAGGCCTCCATCAGAATGCAGAACCTGATATGTCTGATAAGTCTACACCTGGAGACGCTGCCTGTGTCTACAGCACACACAGAAACAGTCCCCACTGCACCTGCACACACACACACACACCATATATTCCAGGGCACAGTGACACAACAGCAGGCAATGCCTGATGCACACATTTTTCATCCTCCAATTTGTAATTAGATTGATTTGGAATCAAACAAATTAAAATATGAGACATTTCCCTGCCCAACTGGTTAATTGTGATCGACTGTTAATGGCTGCTAAAAGAAATGTCAAGTTTAATTTCACACTTATTGACATGCAATAAAAGTGGAGACATTAATCAAATGATTATTCATAAGACTCTGCTATTATCATCTCTCTTACTTTCTCTCACCAGGCATATCATTAAGCCGAAGCACAACCATTAACCAGCATGGTTGCCATGGAAAATTCTCCTGATGATTTACTACCCACTGTTTAAATGGAAGGGCAATTGTGTTACTTGTATTTACTATATTTGTAAAGAAAAAGTATGTTGTGTCTGGAGGTTTGCTGTATTAAATCCACTTTTCAAAAACAGCAGTGCAAGTTTTGCATGTTTCCATGCTCAAGGCTAAAATAGTTATCTGTCTTTTCACCTTCAACTCTGACTGACTGAAGAGGGTTTAACAAGTTCACAGACAGACCAAATGCTACAGTATATACTGTTGTAAGAACTCACTGTGAGATTCTCTCTAAGCAAATAAAGGTCCTGTAATGATCTTACACAAAGATTTATTTTACTCATAAATATTAACTACAAAATAATATGGTTCTTCTTTGTGTTACAGACCTTATATAGCTCCATCCTGCCAAAACAATGGCAAGACAACCATTATTTCAAGCAAGACTACATTTAACTGTAAATATACGGGTTTTGATAAGTAACTACATTTGTATAAAGTGGTGATTCTGTGGTGATTGTTAAAAAAAACCCAGTCAATTTATGCTTCAAGGCTTTTTTAACTTAAAAACATTTTTTTTGAATCAGCTAAAGATTCCCCTCATTGTGTTTTTTATTCTTCACACTTCACAATTTGACATAACATAAGAGTGGTGTAGAGTCTTAGTAACAAACCAGTAGTTTCAAGGTGAAATCCACACAGTGATGTGGTCAATTTCCTGCTAGAGTCTAAAGGAGTTGTCTTGGGATCCTGCGTCTTTTAGGCAATGAGGCATCAATGCCCTGCTGTCACAGGACCATGGGAACAGTTAGAAGGGACAAAGTGTGCTTTCAGATGCTGACTGGTATCGCAGACAACATTTACAAGTGTTTATTCATGAGGGTGTAGTTTACTGACAGGAAGCAAAGACTAACACGCAGATGAACTCCTCACATGTTGAATCCACATGCACTTGGCACTAATCCCTTATTATCTCATTACTTTTCAAACTTTCTGACTCTGTACACAAGTGATATGATAGTTCAATTACAAACTTTTCAGGTATTATACTGGGAAACTTTTCTATCTCTTCTCAACACATTACTGGGAAAGTTAATATCAGTCAGTCCATAACACTTTGAAATACATGTGTCGGTGCCATGAGTTGTGTTGTGATGGCTTAGAGAGATCCAACGAGAGTCTGCAGGTAGGTTGTCAGGACGAGGTGCTTCAACATGAGATATTGGGTTTGGAAAAGAAAAGGTTTCCTTTGGTCTCCTGAAGCCACAATATACTAGAGAAAAATGGCTTTCTGGACAAAACACTGAAAGAGATGGGAAGCATTAAGTGCAAGGGAAACATCCTGAGAGGAAGGCAGAGAAACAAACTGTCTTCTGTGTGTTTACATGGCAGAAAATGTCCATCTTAACAACTGATATCAGAATCAGAATCAGAAATACTTTATTAATCCCAGAAGGGAAATTGCTTTTTGATACAGTTACAATGCTCAATAAAGTTATTGAAAAAAGAATAATAAACAGTAGAAAATAGAGG
>JAVQJL010028213.1:0-31176 GCA_036024295.1 Nannoperca obscura
CACTCGATGCCCTCCCTCTGGTACTCCTCCTGCTCCAGGATGAACATGGTGTGGTTGAAGAGCTGCTGCAGCTTCTCATTGGTGTAGTTGATGCACATCTGCTCAAATGAGTTCAGCTGAAAGGAAGTAGAAGTCAAGCTTGTTGGTCATGGTGACATTTTGTCTTATTGATAATTTTAATGACAATTTAAATGTTTTTGACTTGATTAAATTAATAAAATCCGAATAAATCAGACAACCTGAATCATTGTATTCTGTTTAATCCATGTGTAAAGGAACACATCTACAATGTCTAGAAGTAGTTTGTGTTTTGTGGAAATTAGTTTGTTAGTATTAAAGCACCACAATCAGCACCTCAAATATCTCAAAGCCAGCAATATCCAGGATGCCGATGAACGACGCCCCCTGGCGTTTGGTCCTGTCCAGGGCCTTGTTGATGCGGTGGACCAGCCAGCGGAACAGCCGCTCGTATGTTGCCTTAGCCAGCGCTTCAACAGCAAAGTCCGCCTGAGGAAAACACAAATATATACACAAATATAAAAACTGGAATTCAACTTTTCCAGGTTTAGTATTTTTCAGTCAAAGAACATGGAATGCAAACGTAATCTTCATTGACAGAGTTAGAGGGCGTCTTACCTGTTCTTTGGTCTGTGCCTTCTGTACATAGTCTCGTCCCACTTTGATTCTCGGGGTGAGGATAGCTCTGGTGAACTCCATAACATTCATTCCAAGCAGGTGGCAGAGCTTCTGGGCCACTGGGAGTGCGAGGAAGCAGGAAGCATGTAACGTATTGCTTGATATGAATGTTTACACTGGCTCATATACAATACATGACTTCAGATTTTAAAAAAAAAGAAACAGATTTGTGAAAATAATTGATTTAAGTTGGATGCTAGGTTCAAATAATTAAGGAATATAAACAGAATATATGACTATACCCAAATTCTGCATATTCTATCTGTGTTGAGACCCAGAATGGGTCAGAGACTTTGTTTAAGTAAGTTCTTAGGGAACTAAGATCAATATGTTGAATGGGTCTGACCCTCAGAGAGCAAACTATATCATATATTCATTAGACATACTTCTGTTTTACACTGAGATGTATGTAACTACAGTATAGTCCAGACTGAAGGAGCATCTGATGGTGCTGACGTGATCCAGACATGACAAGCATTCCAATACCAGGAGACACACAAATCTCACTTCAGTGTAATCATGTTTCTAATAAAGCATCTGCTCACAGTGAGAAAACTGTGTGAGTATGCATATGTGTGGAAATGATCATCTGTTTTCCACCACCTGTTGTGGTGGAAGCTGAAGCGCCACAGTCATATCATTTTCTGGACTCATGAATCATGACTGACACTAGCAAGGAGGCGTGTGTGTGTGTGTGTGCTTTAATGTGATTGGATGTTGGGTGTTTACCTGTGTTCTCAGGCATGGAGGCCTGATCAGTGTTTCTTTCTTTCTTAAAGACAATGTTGCCAAACTGCAGCACAGCAGAGACCACCTTCAACATGCCTGGCAAGGATAACATAACACTTTATTAATTCCTGTGGGGGGAGAAATTTGGTAATGGCAGAGAAAGAGAGGAAACAAGGGAACGTAATTATAGGGGAAAAAAAGGAGAATAAGAATACATGTACTGTGTTTCAGGGCACATCTGGAAGTACTACTCACAGACAATCTCATCGTGTGAGAAGCTCATGATGTGCATGGCATCCAATGTCTCCTGGAAATTATCCTTGTCCTGCTGGCCAGGGATGGGAATGTTACCATTTGACAAAAAACGGTAGTTGTTAAAGCCTTCGAGCAGCAAGTCCGCTGGAAAAGGAAAGAAAGGACATTTTTATCTGATCTCTTTATTATTTTATTTATTATTATTATTTTAATGTTCATTTTAATCAGTATCCTCATCTGTATTCTTTATTTTTACGCTGTACGTTGTTCTGGTTACTGTACTGTGCACGTTGGTTTTCAGTGCAAGCTTTCTGTTTGTAAAAGTGTATTAGGATCATGATGCATGTTGACTTTGCTCTCAAAAGTAACAACTTAAATGATTCATTGATTTGCAGTGAGGTATGATTTTCAATTTTCAGCAAAGACAGTTCTCTCTAGACTCAGAGAGTAAGTGGATAAGTGAAGGAGAGATCTCGTGACCTTTAAAATCCACATAAGAGTTGACCTAAAATGGCTTAACACGTTCTGCATCATCATGAAACTATGTTCTTACGAGCTAAATGAAAAAGTTACCAGAGAAAAAGATTAGTGGCTTTCTTTAGCTCTATTCATTGCATAAAGCAAATTGGAACAAACATGAAGCCTCGCTGTCATTGCTCTGATACTTTTTCTGCTCATAGCAGTTGTCAGACACTCACTTCGAAGATGCTCTCCAGCCCCCGCCAGTAGGCGGTAGAAAATGTGGAAGGTCCTCTCATCTTTGGCCTGTCTAATGGCCCTTGACTTCTCCAGAAGGTCTGAGAGCAAAGGTTAAGGACTGACCAGGATATAACAACATGGAAAATAGGAAACTGATACTCTCACAGTTGCAGTAAATTATAAATGACAATGTTGTTGTCAAATTTCTGCTCATTTGTTGCTCATGCTGTTTTCCTCAGCAACTACTATTTTAATACAAGAACTCTCATTTTTCTAGAAATCCTGGATCTTAGAAGAATCCAAGAAATCTTCTTTCTAAAAGTGTTATTATAAAGTGTTACTGTTACAAATAAACATTACCCTGAGCCTTATTTTCTTTACCAGGCATAAATAAACTTGAATAAAAATGAGGAATAACAATAAAAATGTGGTTTCTTTAGAGCTCAGTGCCTTCTAGCTCCGTCTGGCAAATATGCAGAACAGGAATGGCCATCTTGTGGTTAAGAATAAGCAGTGGTGAGTCACATAGGCTAAGCGCTGCTCTCAGCATCACAGTCAATGTATACCCTATTTTCTAGCTCCCTTTGTGGTGAAACAATCCTTAGACCTTCTGCTCCGTCAGCCTGTCCCAGTAACAAGGATACAAGTTTCAATATTGGCCCCGACAATGTAGCCTGTGACGTCAAAGTTGATTCTGATGAACTTCCCCTGTAGGACACAAGATGGATATTTATGTTTAAAAAACGACTGTTGAACTTGTTGAAACTTCGCAGGTTAATTTAAAAAAAGCATAAGATGTCAGTGAGTACTGTACTGTATGTGTTTGTGTGTGTTCATCTGTCAAATATGTCCTCTCCCTTCGGACTCTAGCAGATGACGGAGACACAGGGGAGAATAGAAAGCCTATATTAGGAAAAGCCAGGTTAACAGGTCAGATGGAATCTCAGGCATGTCTGTGGTTTCCTGACATTGAATGTGTGTATGTAAGTGTGCCCATCTGTTTACTGGTCCTCATGGCTTCTCATCTGAGACAGTCTGTGATTCATGAAGACTGAACACCACGGTGGTTAATCTTGGCCACACAGTCTACTTACATACACAAATTTGAAATGCTTAGAGGGAGGATTGTTGCGATTTCTGTAACTCATCAGTATGTACATATTATATACTACATATTACATGCACAGCATCAGTCCACATAATACCTACTAAGAAATTATAAAAATTAAAAATAAAATAAATAATTAGAGAACATGAAACATGAGACTTTTTTTAAAACATAAAACATGAAAGTCACTAATGTTCTAATAAAACACCAGATTATCTGTTTCATATAGCTAACCTTGAGAATCCCTTCATAGACTGAATATATCTAAGGCCTAGATTGAAGACAAACATCTCCTACTAAAGTGGGAATAGAAACATGCATGTTTCAAACTTGGGTTTAGATTATGTACATTTCTTTGTGCAAACAAATGTCAATCAAAAATCAATCAAATGTAAACTGCACTGATCGGTCAATGGGGAGTTTACGTAAATCTGTTTCCCTTTTGGATAGTATCTGTACATAAATCAAGAGAATGGTCATTTAAACTGGGACTGTAAACTCACAAAGCGAGATGAGTTGTCATTTTTCACTGTCTTGGCATTGCCAAAAGATTCAAGGATGGGGTTGGCTTGCAGGAGCTGGCGTTCCAACTCACCCTGTGGAGAAAGACAAAGAGGTAAGGAGCCAAGTAGCTGTTAAACATTTCTAACGCTTGGCACCACTTTTTATCACTATTTATCACATTTTTCTGTGTCTGCCAAAACATACACAAGCTGGTCAATTCTTTGTAACAGAGCAGCTAAAGAGAAATGTAGCCGAGGTAAAATGCTAAACCAATCTTCCAGACAGTCAGCAATTTAGCTGACTTTACTTTAATCAATGGCAGTACAATGCGATTTTTATCAGGGGAACTCCACAAGTTTAATGGGCCAAGACAACCAAATACTTTTGATGGAACTCGTGAAACCACAAAGGCAATATAGTGAGTGGATTTCGACACATGCCATACAGTGAGCGGTTACTTTGGGCTGATGAGCGAGAGCCGTCTTCCGGCCCATGCATTCCTGTGGTTGTGATGATATACCCTATATATCCAAAGACTGTACCACCATGATGGTAATGATGGCTCCCTCTCAAATCTTAAAACCTGGGTTGATAGGTGGTTGGGACATTCCCTATAGCCCCTGAAACCTCAGATTCCCCTACACATGACACAATCTCCTGTATCCGGGGCACTAGCACTACAGAAATAGCGCCTACAGCAGAGCAGACCCTGCCATGATCTGACTCCAGGATACATCCTGGACTCTGACTGCCCCAGGGGAACAGAGGCAGGTTGCATGATCTCTGTCTTGCTGCCTGGTTCGATGATGCTATAAACCATCTGTGTTGTTAAACAGAAAGCAAGAAAAGATAAATTGACAGAAAGAGAGAGAGATAATTATTTGGCCTGTAGAGGAGATAAAAGAAGGAAGGAGTACATCAGAGAGAAGAAATAGCTTTCAGGCTCTGAATAACATGGAATAACACAGAAACCAGTGCATACATCCCTGTTTAACTAAAAAGCTACCATTTGAGAGAAATATGAAAGTCTGGTCCTCTTTGGTCTGCTTAACCTCTTCTCCACTACTTCATCTCCCCCATTTCACCCCCTTTCCTCCACCATATCTTCGCTCTCCCTCGCTACCTGGTTCAACATTCCTTTGGCCTGTGCTCAGAGGCAGCCGTAATGCAACACAGAAGGAAAGCAGCATTAAGGAGGTCAGCGTGGATGGCGTACTCTGGCAGGAGAGCACTGAGGCCCTGAGTTACAGCTACTCACTCACAGCTACTGAAACGCAGTATATTAAACAGGCATTCACCCGAATTGTGTGTGCTCAAAGCTGCAGGTTATAGGTTTCACCTAAGACTCTTATTAGATTTACAGAGAACACATAAACATTAGGTATTGGTTTTATGGAAGAAAGAAAAATAGCTCCTGGATAAATCAAGCAGAGAAGAGGTGAAAATATCAGGTTTTGTTGAGAGCACGAGAGACAGAAGATGGAGTTGGAGCGAATTCAGTACTGTGTCAGCAGAGTATCGTTTGTGTTACTTCTTCAGAACATTGTGAATTAAAATGTGAAGACCCAGGTGAGGCTACAACATCCACATGGAAACTTCCCCTGTGTTTTCTTATTGACTTGGCAGCAAAAGCCACATATGAACTGAAGGACACAGTGGAATAATATTATCACAACCAAGGCTAAAGAACAGGCCAATGAATTATTAACCGAAATGCTCTTCAAACTGCACACATGCATTTACGGACTGATGGAAAACATGCATGAACATATGAAAGATTTGATCAACTACCAAAATGTTTTATCATGTTGGATATCTTCATTTTACACATGGGCATGTAGTATCAAATGTTTAGTTCACTAAAATGTATAAGGTGAAGCTTAGCATAAAACATTTGAGGAGAGATGTTTAGTGCGGCTGTGGTCTGATTTCACAGTTCATGTGCTCGTCCTAAACACAGTAAACTCCAGAAACCGAGGACGTAAACAGAAAGGCTATACAGAGTCAGTTAATGCTCGACTAACACTAAATGTAAGCAGGTTTGACTTATTATTTCTGTGCTTGACTGACGTTTCTGATAAAACATTTAAATTTCCAAGTGTTTTAATAAAGCAGAACCGACTGATAAAACACAGTGGTTTAGTATCATGAGCCTGCTGGTTTAATGGCAGATTCAGTGCTTCAAATGAGCATATGAGACTGAGCCAGCACAAACAAATACCTCATAAAGAGAGGAGCATAGATTAGTCTGTCAACATCATTATGGAAGCAGCAGAGATTTAAAGAGAAGGGCATGCATGCATGCACACACACACACACACACACACACACCAGACATCAAGACGGACCACACACTCTTTTTGAGAAAGCGGGAGATACACTTGCCTGGAGCTTGAATGCTTTGGGAGATTCGGGCTGTTTGTTATGGATAAACAAATGTAAGTGTTAAAACCTGATGCGCTTATGTCAAACACAAGCCACAGGAAACAGAACACCAGTACACGTTTAGCCCGGCATTGGGGACACTCTCGCAGAATGGCTTTGGATGACATAAAGCAGGAGAGTTGACCAGTCAGGCTGTATTAAATTCTATTAGGTTAGCTGTGGATTAATACACAACTTGTTAGCTGTCAGCTAATACCAAATATCAAAACCAAGCTACGCCCTTTAATTTTGACTAGAACACAATAACATTACGATTGATTAAATGAATAGTTTCACATTTTAGTAAATACGCTTATTAGCTTTCTGGTGGACAGTGAGAAGATCAATAGCACTCTCATGTCTGAATGGTAAAGATGAAGCTACAGCCAGCAGCCAGTTAGCTTAGCTTAGCACAATGACTGGAAACAAGAGGAATCTGCTAGCCTGGCTCAATCTAAACAAAATCCACCAACCAGCACATCTAAATGCCACTGATTGACACGTTATATCATGTTCATGTAATTCAAGTGTAACAACACTTTTTGATGGAAGTTATCTGCCTGGACATTTATAGGATATGAGCAGATGCCAGGCAACTAGAGTCCAGGAAGTTACAGGTCCAAAGTGATTGGTCTTTTTACTGATTAAACAAATGAGATATAACGCGTTAATTACAGAGCTTTGGAGGTAGAGGTGGATTTTGTTCCCGTTGGAAAGAGACAGGCTTTCTGCTAAGCTAAGCTAATCGGCTATCGACTTTATCCTTACGTTTAACAGATACAGAGAGATATGAGAGTGGTGTTGATCTTCTAATACTGACTGGTGTTAACTTTCCACTAGGAAGCAAATAAAAATACATCCCATTAGAACCACAAATAGTTCTAATGAGATGTATTTGAGCGGAGAGGAGAGGAGAGGAGAGGAGAGAGTGTAGGCAGTGGGGCTCTCACTGGAATGTGGTCTTTGCGTCCTTTGTGTGAGGAGGCAACGTGGGCCAGGTACTGGATGACCTTCTTCGTGTTCTCTGTCTTGCCAGCGCCTGATTCACCTCTGAAGACAAAGCAGACAGACAGCATGGATATACACAAAGTGGACAGAGCGAGTTAAAGAAGACTTTTAAATTTAGTTTCTTTCTTTCTCATCACTTCCAACAATAAATTACAACACCCTCTGTTTGCAAATATGAATTACAGGCTTTTAGTTTTAGTTCTTCTAGTGCAGGAAATAATTTGTGTAAGTTGTTCACAATTTAGCAAGTTAGGCTACATCCAAAACACTCTAAAACCCTAACCAAAATAACTGTTACTCATCATTATGGTGGTCAAAAGTGATTGGATGAACCCCAAGAAAGACTAAACAAAGAAAGAAGGAGAGAGTGAACGGCCGTCAGACTGTCTGTTGTTGTTTTCTAAATCCATCCATTCGTCTGTCAGCCAGTTTTACTGGAGAGCCCTGTGGTTTGGTGGGCCAGTCTCCAAAGTTTCCAGGCTCTGCTTTTGGACTGTCTCTAATGATAGCTGTGTTCAGGCAGGACCATCCACAACTCCCACAGTCAGAACCCAGAGCCCAGAAAACCAAGGCCAACACCGAAACCAGGCCAGCAACACTACATCTAGCTACATACCGGTGGCTTTAGTCTAGATGGCTATTAGCTCTGCTGCACATAGAGCACTACAGTTATAACAGCCGCACTAGAATTCGATGGGTGAGTCCTCCAACCCAGGATACAGGCATAGCAATATATGTCAAGTTAGATGCACATCCCAGTTTGGCTTGATGCCTTTGTGGTTATTTCTCACGGAAAGAACCACAGAATTTCCCATATTTTATCCTTTTTTTCCTTATAGACAAGATGTGAGCATGCAGGGTTACTGGGTCACTTACAACAGGACCCCTCACTTTGTGAACACTCTCTACCTCCTGCTCTCTCACAACTCTAAATACATAAGAGGGTCAGATAATATTCCCAAGTCTTAAGTGAGAGATTCTACAAGTTCTCTGTCTCATTGGCCGCTCCCTGTTCTGTTCTTTGGGATGCAGCATATAGACATAGGCTTGTGTTGATAGTGAGCTGGGAGTTAGCTATCATGTTTTCCAGCTGACTGTCGTGATATCCTTCCCCCCTAAAATCCTGTCTCGGATACAGGCTACTTAACACAGGTTCATCCTATGTTTGTTCATTCATATGTTATTCATCAGTAAATGTGGGATCACAAGTAAATACCAGGAACAGAACGTTTGAAACAAGACCTGGGTCTGCAAATGTTATTCTGGACCCAGAACTGCTAAACCACATAACTACACAAGACCTGCTGTAATCTGTGCTAAGATAAATAGGTTTGTGACATTTTAGCTGGATTAGAAGTGGCTGTTGCTTTTTATTGGAAGACTAAGTAGAGTCAGACCTGTATGAACACAGGTTGTGAGATGGCCTGCACATCCCAGACAGATAACTTGTCGTTGTTTTCAAACCAGTGTTTCTCCAGAATCTCCCTTTAAGGAGGGGTAGCATCTGAAACAGTATTGAGACCACATCATGTTGCATCTATTCAATGAAATGGTAGTTTTGGCGAAAAAACAATAAGAAAAGATCGAATTAGATTAAACTTTATTGATCTCAGGAGGGAAATTAAGCTTTAAAGAAGCACAAGAGGAATTCTCTCATTCTATCTTTCAGACCATCACACATGATCTTCTGGGAGATTGAACAGAGAGGGTCCATTGTTTGACGTACTGAGTCTTCTCTACTGCTTTCCTCCATTTACATGGGCCTGTATGTTGATGGAGTATAGATTGCCAAAACTCTTTCTCTGTTGCTGCTTTGATAAATATTATTTTACTTCCAATGGATGTCTCTTATACTGAAATCAATATAGATTCATTTACAGAGATTAATCCGCTTCTCTAAACTGGCTAACCACCCTACTAATTCAACATTGGCGAATAATGGTTAATAATTATGTAAAATGGTTACACTGTCACCAACAGGGGGCGTTGTTCTGAGAATTTAGGACAGATTATGCAACAGCTCTTGTCCTTTTGCTGGCAGTGTAAACCCAAGCCACACTGAAAGAGTGTGGAACTTAATTACTCTCTGCCAAAGAAGATTAAGGCAGGGCACCAAACCACACTCATAACTCCCTCAGTATTGGGTAGAGCTGCTGCACAACCCAGCATCCACAAAAAGCTATTTGAAACCGGTCTGTAAATAAAACAGCAGGATGACGGAAGCTGGCCAACTGACTCTGAAGGCTGAGAGAAACATGAAGGGACACGGTGGAAGGGTTACTCCACAGAAACAAAACAACAGGTAATTCAGAAGTGATGATCCGTATAAAGTGCTCTCATTGTGTGTTATATGTAATTGCACTTGTTATTTTTACTCTTCTTCACGGTAGATACATAAATGTTTCCAGGACAAGAAGGAAGACCCTGCCTTTATATAAGGTAGTCCTATCAAGGTGCAGCTATATAATCTTCATCTTGAGACAGTTTAATTTTCCAGCCCATTGAGCTGCTTTCTCACCGGAACCACCTTAAAGAAAAGAGCAACCATCTGTCCTAACAGAGGCATGACCTCAAGAGAGGAGAGGAGGACAATTAATAGAAAGTTAAGAGTTGCAGTACTTACGTACAAAGGATTGATTGGTCCTCACGATCTGTTCAGAGAAAACAGAAAAACACTGTCAGCATCTTGCCATCCTCTCCCCAGTTTTACCTTTCATTACAACTAGAATACTTACAAAGACGGCCTTTAGTGGTCAAGCTGATGTACTATAACACAGGAAAATGCAATTTAACTAGCTGTTTTTGTTGGTACAGGGCACAGCATTAACATGCAAATAAGGCAGCTTACAGTCAGCTGAGTAAAACTGTACAGTAAAAATGTACATCTAAATGAACACAATTTATATTTATCTCCATGGACACCGAAGTCACATTAATCCAGTGTGTGTGTCAAGAGTGCATTTGACAGCCAACAGCCCAAGGATGTGCACAAGCCCATTTGCCCTCTCTGGCTGAGCTGGAGGAGAAAAAAAACAACTAATAATAGTTTTATTTTTGCTGTTGTGGCAGCATAAATATAAGTAGCCCAAAATTGCTAAAGTTAGATCAAATTTAACTGCCATATCATCCAAACTTTTATTACTTTTTTTTGCTTGTCACGTTTGCTGGCTAACATATAGGCAGCAGGCTAAATGCAAGATAACTCCTCAGTTATGACGGTTACAGTTAGTGTCCGTTCTGTAGAGTTATGGGGTTCTGATGGTTTTGAATTTTGAATCCTGCTTAGAGCAACAGCCCCTCAAAATGTTTGGTCACATCCCTGCAACAGCCCATTCCTCCGCCTCCTTCCTCCAGGCTGTCCTGCAAAGCCACGCTGTGTAATGGTAATCAACTGACGCCCAGACTAGTAACCAAAGCTCTAACACCTTTCAACACAGAGGAATTCAGACCAAAGTCCAGATGACAGGATTAACTATGCCCACTGAAGTGTGTGACCTCTCAACTTTGGAGGTCCTGCTATGCACTACAAAGAACTACAAAGACCGGACCCCAGAGGGAATTTACCTGTTTATCGGCTAAAATAAATAAAATCTAGACTACTTCTCATGTCATAATCAGAGCATTCCCCAATTTAATATACCGATTGGTGAACAACACGTCACATATTTCTTTCATATAGAGAGGGTGAGTTTGATTTGTGAATATGGAAAAGAGTTTTAAGTGCCTGTAGAGCAGAGGTTCCAACTTTCTTTGTCTGACGTACCCACATATTTCATATGACCTCAAGTACCCCTTCATCAACACCCTCTATCATGTTCCAAATATTTTCTTATGAACTGATTATAAACTGGATTTTACTTAATAGTATTAATTATATATATGGATATTGTTACTTTTTTTTCTTCATAGAATTGAGAGTCAGTGTGTTGGTTGCTGTGGTTTGAGTTCGGTTTTAAGTTTACATTTGTACTACGAGGACTTGGAGTGGAAGAAGCAGGACGTTTCAACAAGTTATCTGATTTAACTGCTTATCCATTACTTTAAACATTTAGACCATTTGTCAATTAATTTTACAGCTAACTCTACCTCCTGTGATACAAGTAGACTATAGAAATGTAAGCACACACATATCATTTATCTCAAGGGATTTTTTTTATATTTAGTCCTTAATAAACAAAACAAAAAAACAAACAAAAAGTCAGTTTAATAAATAAATAGAAATGATGTAAATCCTCAACACAAACTAATTTCATGACATTCTGTTAAAAGTAACTGCTTCATCATTTTCATTATCTAGCTATCATTCAGCTTAACACCTCTTCTAAACCGAAACTACAAATACCCCAAACTGTTCATTAAACCCACTTTTTCCAGATATCAACCTCATGAAAGCACTCTAGCACTCTCTACACACTTCATCAGTTCACAGGAAAGGAGCCATCGGATAAAAAACACATGAAGTGTGGTAACTGTATACTGTGGCTGAAACCTACAAGGCATTAATTAAAATCGCAAAACCATCTGCTTGTGTGCTGTGTAAAGAACGAAGCCTGACATCACGTCGCTCTTTAGTGGATAAGTGACATAGTTGAAATGACCTCATCATGTGATGTGGGTCAACAACAAAGGCCAGAGGCTAAAACATCTGAGATGAGCGGCATACAGGAGGAGCAGGGACATGAATACCTTCACGGGGCGCACCATGTCTATCATCTCACACACACACACACACACACACACATGCATGCAGTATTTTGGGTTCCACATGAGACTTTATTGAAGACATTTTACATCATGTTACTGGGACATGACAGAGACAACAGCAGGTTTAATTATGATTTTAAAGTGATAAGGTTTTTGTGTCAATCACAAAGTGAGTGCTCCTGCTGCCCTTCAATCGCTGCTGACATTCTTTTGGCAGGAAGTAAGAAAATCTTTCATTTCCTGAAAAAGACAAATTTGGGAACACCTCCACATTCCTAAGCTAAACAAAACTGAAAGGAATGGTGCCACCCCATATGCACTCACATCTCACACAACTCCAAGCTGCATTGCTGAGGGAATGGGAGCAGATTATACTGTTAGATATAACACTGTCTGCCTTGTAGTGGGTACATTAGAAAGTCGCCTGAAGATTACAAGTAAAGTCATGTCTGGTGAAAGGCAGTTTGTTAAATGTTTATTCAAAGTGTCTCCTACGCAGTCCTCTTCTTCCATTATGTTGGAATAAAGCCAGTTCAGCAAAAGACCAAGATTGACTAGAACCTCTAATGGATAATATTAGTGATCTTTCTAATAGCCATCCGCTGTAGGGATGATTATATAACCCATTAGTCACACCTTGTTGATGTGGGTCAGTTTTCACAGACAGCTCAGATTTTTTTAAGGTGTTATCTTTCACCAAAGAAAGGACCTTTTGTTCTTGCACTAAAGCGTGAACTTCCCTTGCTTGACAAAAGTTGGTGACAAATTAGCTCTACAATGTGTGTGTGCATCTGGAGACCTTGTGTCATAAAAAGCAGTGCTTTTTTCTCTTTCCAGTGAAAGTCTGTTTTGTTTTGTTTTTTATCAGAAAATGATGGATGCTAATATAATGCGGACATGCTCGACCACAAATGTGCACAAAATTGCAAAAAACAAAACAAATGTATGCACATCTGTGTTGGCTGAGCGTTACTGTAAAAGCGGGAATGATGAATGACTTTAACTGGCCCCATCTCTGTTGATGATGAGGCAGCCTTCAAAAGACGGGTCAATAAATTTGATTGCTCTTGCCGTCTGTGTTTCACAGCCACATCTACACAAACCTGAAGCTTATCTTATGCTTTATGTTGATTTTCACAAGACCTTGCACCTCCAGCCTCACAGGACCGAGGCACGCAACACTGCGTAACCTCTCATGAATATGAAAACCAAACATACACACTCACTAAACATGCCCCTGAGCAACACCAGTTCAGCTTTACATAATTAAAGAAAGAACCAGTTTGCTTGTGTGACCTCATGCTTCTGAAATTAGCACTTGATTGCAATCTGTTACAAATTGTGATTTTGTAATTGTATTCAAAAGGTTCACCCTAAGCACCACTCAAGTCCTCCCAAGTGCCCCTAAACTGCCCTGAACTGCAATCAGCTCAAATGCCCATGCAGTTACCGCAAGTGTTGCTCTGGTGCCTTAATAAACACCATGTGACGGATAAGTCTTTCCTGCAAAAAAATCCTCTGGTGCACAGGAACTATGCTTTGTTCCTCTGGCAGCAGCAGCAGCAGTCACTTGTTTGGAATTGTAGCAGCATGAGCAGTAATAGATACCATGGCTCTAGAGACAAAAGCTACAACAACAAAGCAAAAGAACATGCAGAAAAATGTGTCATAGTTGTACAGCTGAGCCTTTCACGTTTTGTAAAGATATTCCTGTGTGTGCCTGCCTATCATTGTAAAGAAGTCTCTTGTCAATGTGGGAGATAAGATGACCCCAGCTGACCCCTGTTGACTGATCTGAGCACTGACATGAAGAAATAAATGGACCTATGAAAGTATCCAGGTTGGGATGTGTTTGAGTGTGATTGATGTGAAATCTTGTGAAGGTTTGTACAAGAAACTAAAAGGGTCACACACTCTCACAAACACACACACACACACAGAGCTACACTCATTTCATTCTCTGTTCATCAGACATCTCTTTGACCGGCTTACTTCTGATGCCTTATGATACTTTTTATTTGAATGTATATTCCTCTGTCATCACCTCCACATCTAAAGCCCCCAGCTCTTTCCCTGATACACAATCGATCCTTTAATCTACCGGCCCCTCGATGATTTCTTTCTTCTGTAGAGTCAGACAACATAAAGCAGATACTGACTTCACTTGCCAGAACCAAAGGGAAGTTTTGTCAAAAGCATCCAATTCCATCAAACACATACCGATCCATTTAAATGGAGAGCTATGAGAGTGATGTCACACAAGTCAATTTGCAGATCTTGTGAACTTGGACTGCCTCGTAATAAAAAATGTATGCTCTTTGTTTAAACGTTCATTTTGAATAAAATTTTGTATCATCCTGCTGTCTTGTTAAACTTTTTGTGACGCATATGTTTTGTTAAATTCACTTTAAACCATCTAACATGACCCTTTGCTGTCTGTGGCGTGCTCCCACCTTGGCCCTCTTGGCAGCTGCTGCTTCCTAAATCCCCACAGCAACTACCTGCTGGCTCATATTTACCCAGGATGCCATGCTGGCTGGGTGTAGGCGGACCAATCAAACTGAATTGTGCTCTTCCCTTCCAGTAGCTCATTACTGCCTCACTAAATCTTTACCCGCTTTGTGTTTCCCCGTTCTCTCTGTTGCTCTCATTTCCCCCTCTCCCCCATGAATGGTGCTAAGCCAGATTACTCAACCCACAAAAGAGTACTGAAGATAAAATCACTTTTCCACAGAACAGATGTTTTTAATTTGACCACCTCATCAGAACTTTTAGCTGCATGGTTATTTCCACCACAAAAACTCACAGACAATCATTTAGGTAATGCTAACTGGAGATGTATAGAAGTTGACTCACTCATTCATCAGGTTTTAGGTTAGACCACAGTTGAGTCTCTGGATATAAGCTAAATGACAGCACAGGAAAAGGCAGCTTTCAGACCAATCACAGTTCACTGAAGGGTGAAATGCTTCACTTCTTCTCCACGTTTAAGATACAGAGCAGGCAGTTCTGAAAACAACACTGTCAACTGATGTAGCAGCCATTTCCAGGTCTACAGTGACACTTATTTCCTGAGGTTGTTGAAAAATTGCTTATCACTCCATTTTATCAATTTAAACTGCACACAGTCTGTCTCATGGGTGTATAAAACAGATATTCACATGAACAAATCTTACTTCAGACTCCCACGGTAGGAGACGGGCCACAGCAGGGTTCCCTTTGCTGCTAATAATTTATCCCCCACAGGGATTAAACAAACCCTCATTTTTGACATTCCAGAGCATTCCCCCTCTCTCTCCATCTCCACAAAAGCCCCAATCAATATCAAAGCCCCCTTTTATCACCCTTGCTTAACCTTTTTCACTCTGGGTACCCTTCTCCTGACTGTAACTCAGTGTATTGTTCTGTTTTCATATCCATACATGTAATCTAATGCAAGATATTCACTCCTGCCTTATATGGAGTTCCTGTGATCTTCGTAAATATAGTTATTTTGATTAGCAAGATCCCAAGAGATTAGGACAATATACTATATTCTCAAACCTCCACAAAGCTAGAGGTATGGAAAACATTTCAACATTTCTTATTTTGGCCTCGGGCTGAAAAGGACCTCCACATCCTCTTCTAAAACCAAACTTAAGTGTACAAAAACATTCTTAGCACAAGGATCATAATTACGTCAATTTATTGTCGATGGTCCTCAGCAATATGGCTCCAGTTCAATGCAGTTTGACCCAAAGTCCCAAATGTTGTTTTCATGTTAACTCTGTCAAACTATCAAACAAGCCATGATTACATTCACACGTATTCTCATTAATCTCAGACTTATGATAACATTTGCAAAGATAATTAAAAGGAAACGCTGATACCAGCCATGGCCCCCTCCTATGCAAACTTATTTATGTATGGAGGAACTTACTGCCCACTTTTCAAGCTATTTTGCCAATAAAATAAACAACCCAACTTTCTGATTAGCAACATAAAAAGCAGTTTTGCAAAAATGGAAGTTGGCGTGGAAACATGATTTTTAACCTTTTGGGGTCTTTGCATCTGGATGTAACATATTTTTTTCCACACTGCAGCTCAAGCTCCCACAATTTGCTTCATAAAAGAAGTCTTTAAACGCAAATGCACACAGTGAAAATTCTAGCACCATGGCAACCACTTCACACACTTAAGAAATCCTGAGTGATAGCCAGTGAGCAGCTCTCTCATAAACTACTGTTATATGTGGAGAGGTGCTTACCCACAGTTACACACAAACACACATACTCCTGCACACACAACTCCCTAATCACAGTAGAACATGGTGATTGTGTTGGTGCAAAGGTGACATAATAATGGAGTAATTCTTACTCATAAAGGCCTAAAGGAGAAGCAGGACAGAATCCAGACCTACTTAAAACCAGAGGAACAAAGCTCTAAGTGTGTGTGTGTGTGTGTGTGTGTAAGACAGAGCTCATTCACATTCCCAGACAGTGGAAGTAGCAAACAGTCAGCGTGATCTGGGAAGTGTTCTGGTCTGTGGGTACCTGCAGTGTTTAACTGTCACTCCCAAGCTTCCATGCAATTATGATAAGACGCAAATTAAACACGGTTAAGCAGAGGGCTGAGGAAGAGTTATTTGTTACATCCTCCAGCAGCAGCTTAGATAAGATAAACAGATTTAGAAGCTATAAATCCTCCAATAGTGATAAGGTAAGGTAATACTCACAGTCACTACACTTCATCTTCCACTTGGAACAGAGTAAAGGTGAAGGCAGGCTACAGGCGGCATTAAAGAATCCTGAATGACCACAGGATACACTTCTTTCTACAGTACTTTAGCAAAAAGCAATTAAAACATGTTTCACTGTGGTGCTGTCTTCCTTGAGGGTATACAAAAGCTAGATTTTTAGTTCATTGTTAAAGGGATACTCAAGCAATTTAGTATTGCACTTCTATTAGGATGGAGGACCTTCTAGAGACAGATTAATGATCAAAATGAAAGCAGCAGATGCTGCTTCACATTTGGCTTACTTAGTATGGACTCACCCTGCTGGACACCACTTTAGAGCAAACTATTTTCAGTTGTTTGAGTAGCGCTCCTCGTGATGAGTAAACTGAACTTCATGTGTAAAATAAGTGGAGTGCCCCTTTAAATTAAACACTGAAAACCTTTGCATCCAAATACATCATTCACTTCTCAAGGGTTAATTGAAGATAGGACTTAAGCTATTTAGTCATTATTTAGTCACAAAGATAAATACAAGAGTTGTGCAATCTCTCATTACAGTAGTCATAACATTGCAGAACGGTGCTTCTAATGAGCACTGTATGAGATCTGTACCAATTTGTATCAATTTGTCAACAATTTAAGTTTAATAATTAGGACCATTTATAATATAATATAAAAAGTTGATAAAAAATAACTGCAGTATTTATAGTTTTGGGTCATCTTTTTGGAGTTTCTACAATGTATTATACTGTACAAAAAGCTCATCTGTGTTATTCACTGTAATGCTGTTGAACCAGCTGCCAGTAAGGCATTCATGAGCCTACAAACAGAAGGGCAGACTGGCCATTTGAGTGTACCAATCTGTGTGTGTGTGTGCGTGTGTGTGTTTGTGTGCTGGAATTCGGATGCCCCTGTTTTCCCTCCCTACCAGCACTGGGGCCTCTTGGGTGGGGAACAGGCGTTGTTTTCAGCAGGCTAGCGGAGCAACAGAAGTGACATTAAGGGGAAATGAGGGGCAGGTGTGGAGGTTATGTCTGTTTTTATGGTTATTAGCTAAGCACAAATAATATACCCCCCACCAATCAGTAACAGAAATGTCCAAAGCAATAATGTATGCAGTTGAGACACATCACTTTCACGCTACTCGTGAATGAACAAATGGGTGGCGCCCGTCTTAAATCTCACTGAGAGTCATAGGATGTTCCCCTGTGCAGCTGGCACAAGTGAATACTTCCCAGGAGAGGGGATGTGTGTGTGAGAAGGGTGTGGTGGGAAGGGACCAGATAGGAGAATGAACAGGGGAAAATGGAGATAGGACAGTGGTACATTGGAATCCGAAAAAGAGGAGAACAGATATGGGCGCTTTCCAGCTATAAATACCGTCATGTCTCCTGCTGACATACTTGCAGATGAAATCCTAAGTGTGTTTCAGTGCTTCTGATTCATTTTCGGGATAGTGATGACAGTTGGCAGCTGAGATCACAGACAGAAATAGATTGTCATCATGGGTTAGTGAATGTCCCCACCCTCTCGGAAATGACAGCAATGAGGGATGACCTGAGTGAATGGGTGGGGGTAGAAATATATCCAACACACAAACACACACAAAGGCAGAGAGGAAGCTATTCTCATCATTTACACCTTGAGCTTCCTCTCTTGCAGCATGTTAACTTCTCCTGTCTGTCTCTCTCGCCACCTCTTTCTCTCGCCCATTTCAGACCACAGGAATGGAATGGAAGTCTTTGCTGTTGTGATTGGATCAACAGGTGATATTTGACCTGCTTAACAAACCAAATGAAAAATGTACCTCTTATTTTTAAAATGATCGTCATGTTTGCCTTTATTGGGCAAATAGGAACTTTGTAATGCAACACTCCTCGGCTTTGGTATAAAAGGGTGAATCTGCATTTTTGATAACAACTACAGGATTAAATTAAGGCAGGACTGCAACTAAAAATTATATTCTTCCTCAATTAATTTATTGATTTTATTACAGACAGATTGTTAATCAAAGAAATTTGTGTTTTGATATATAAATTAGAGACTACGGGTATGAATTACGGCTCATTCCTGCTGGTGTATAAGTACAGGGATGTCATCAACTAAAAGGGAAGGACTTCATACATTCTACAAGCAGATGTGGATAAGTTTCTTGGTAACAATATCCACTTAATGTAACCCAAGAATTCCACACCACTCATTTACAGTTTACCATAAATGTATAGTGATAAAAATTCATATCAAAGTGAATGAAAAAAAACTTGACATGCACAAAATGGCTCTAGCGGGCAGAAACAGTGTGATTTGCACTGCATCAGCTGATCCTTATAAAACTCACCCTCAGCTTCGCCACCCCACCCACTTCAACCTAAAGAAATTCTCTGTGCTATCACTTGCTTTGAACTTTCATGAAAATTGAGTCCATACCTAAACATTGACACATGCAGACAGAGACACTCATTTGATTCATAGAGGGTGCTAAGGGTTAGCAGGCTCTCTCTCTCTCTTCCTTTATTTATTAGGTTGTTGGCTTTTCACAATTGGGGCCATTTTTAAATAACGGTTTGATATTTTGGGAGATAGGGCCATTCGCTTTTTGGTGGAGAGTTAGATGAGAAAATCTGTACCACTTACATATCTGTTAAATATACAGACAGATTGCATAGCAACTAGCCTGACATTTCCAGAATGTTTCCAAGCAGCGTTGCGAACGGGCGCAGACCAAAATGCCTCTGGATGTAATCAGAGCAACGAAACGTGTGATGTAGCATTGATCAAATCCTGTCGGAAGTACAGCAAACATCTTTCTTATCAACAAAAGCTGTAAATGCAGTTGTTTGCTCTTCTTTTAGAGAAAATATACGACCCATTTTGTTTAATACTGCCACATAACTCCACATAAAACAACACATTTGTTCTTGACAATTCAAGTTTTTGTACAAATTATACAAAATATAATGTGTTAATAGTAGACTTTATGCTAAGCTAAGCTAACTGGCTGATAGCTGTGTTGAACATTTTTTTTGTACATAGGTAGAAAAAGACTGGAATCAAGAGAGAGATAATACAGAAGACTATACATTTCATGGAGGTCTTTATCACAATCTTATAAGGTTCAAAGAACCTATTAGGTAAAATATGCAATATATAAATTCCTCTGCTTCATGTGAAAATATTTCATGTTTAAATTGCAAGTTGATGATAGCTGACTTTGGCAACAGCAATGGAATTTAACAGTTGAAACAATATATTTAAGAGCCGTGTTGCACACATATGGAAGTTAGAGTCTCTTGCATGTTAAATTCAGATTCTCAGCCCCATGTCCCGTGGGCTTGTGTTTGGCTTGTGTTATACTGTCTGAGCTGTGCTCTACAGAGATCATTCAGACAGGCTTTTGGAGTCTTTCCCTTTTCAAGTCCCACAGAGCACATTTTTCAAATGCTTCTTATTCAGGAGTGAAATGAGAAAAGTCCGGGAGGGAAAAAGAGGGGTAAGTGTGAGGTGTAGAGAATCAGGTCCCACGTGTTTCTCATGGAGAGGTGCTGGGCTGGTGTGGTAAACATTCTTGAGATAATTAGGGGACTCTTTGAAATCTAATATGTCTGTTCCCCTGCATTAACTGTAGTTCATGCCTGTTGCTTTAAAGATATGTGCCAGCTATACGGCGGCAGAGCAGATAGACAACATATGACTGTCAACGGTGGAATGGAAATCCATGGCTCAACTTCCCAGTCGGGAGTCAGTGAGTGGGACAGTAACATCTGGTGCGGGTGGGAGTGAGACAGTTAGTCTAGTCTTAATGTAGTTTGAGTAGTTGCACGACCTGTCGCTTGTGTCTACTGTAGAGGAAGAGCAATACACATAACTGACAGAGAGCAAGAGACAGAGAACAGACTACATACAAAAACACAGAGTACTACAATGAAAAGAGAGAGAAATGGCACTGGAGAGACGTAATCTACCTTTTGGTTCACTGAGCACAGTGGTCATGCCAGACAAAGTATCAGCAGCTTCAAAATAGTAGAACACAATAACACACTGACGCACTCGTGTTCTCATTTCCCACAATAGTGAAACGTGTGGGGTCTATTCTCTGCTGCTGATGTACTGTCACTATTCATACCATTGTTCATCAGCTTGGCTAAACAAACTTTAATCACATTCCAGCCATAAATACTCATTAGCAATAATTGCTCAAAACGGATGCAATTCTGTTATCTTTAACTAACCTATCAAAGTCATCATACAGACAAACACCTTTAACAAAGATTTTTATAAATATATGATCTCCTCCTTTTGGCATAGTAGTTTTCTAAAAGCACTATATAAAGAAAAAGTAGAGAAAAAAAACAAGACTCCACTCTGGTTTTCTTCTTTTTATCAGAAACAACTCATGTGAATCACCACAGCCACAGGTCGTCTGCTGCTGTGACACCTCATCATGTCCATCCATTCTCTATACCTGTCAGTGTCAACAAGGGCTACCTGTTAATTGTGCCATGGAAATATAATACATATTATGACTATTGCTGCTCAAAGATCAATGATAGATTTTACACACTTTTCTGGCTGGGGTCATCCACTAAATCTCACAGTGGGTATCTTACACTCGCACGGTTTTGTTGATGCTAACAGGGTGCAAGTGTTGCACAAAAGCATGCTTACCAAGAGTGTAAAATTAGCTTTGTGCTTTTGGGTGTTGCCTTTAGGCCAATGAAAGGGGAGAGAAAGCAGTTGCGGGAGAAATGGCAGAAAATACTTGGCAATGTAATCGATTGCAGATGGCAGCCGTCGGGCGGCTTGTTTGGTCCACAGTGGTTCTTTGTGATGGCTAGGCCTGCCATAATCCAACAGGACAAGGCTGTTTTCGTGTGCATACGTGTGTGTTTATGCTGGCACCTCTAATATCACAGTGCTAAGCACTGCAGCCCCACAGGAATCCAGACACACAAGGGGGAGCAGGGCTTCAGTCAGAGAGGGGAAACTGTATCAGTGTAAGACTGTGTGCCAGTCTATGACTAAAGCTAATTAGTGAAATAATATAAAATAATACTCTGAAAAGGAATAAAAGTTTACAAGAGTGTTTCGTTTTTATGACTAATACAAGTTAAACTAGATCACTGCAGCAGTGGCAAGTAGAGGGCAAACAAAGCAAAATTGCCATGAAAATAAAAAAGATGATTTGCAGTCTTGGATAAGTGCCAGACTTTTGTGAGTGTGTTCACTTTACAGATTAATAAATGTACATATGTCATCAGTAGCTCGTTAAACAGAGTGATGGAGAAGATCAGGCAAGCAGTCAGTGTGACACACGGCTGTGCGGCTAGCTGCTTTTCTCCCCGGCCTGCATCGGCGCCGTAGGTCGTAAGGTTATGAGTGTCAGTGAGAGGGCAGTGACAGAATCAGTCAGGTAACCCTATCTGTCGTGCTGAGGCTGCTGGTATCAATGCAATGTGTCTCTCATGACAACACTATCCAAGAACGAGGGCAATACAGACATGACAGAGACCTTATATCATCTCCCCACAACCTCTCTCACGTACGACTGTCTCTGACACACGCCTACCACTTTGGGTCAGGACCTGCCTAACATTTATACTTGTTCTGTGATTTCAGTCAAGCCTCTTTAATCACCAACCTGTAATATCTAACAAATATGTCAACTGAATATAAAAAGTTGTTTTTCTTTTTAAATAAAAGCCCAGATTCAGCTTTTGTTCTCCATAAAACAGTTACATACACATGCATGTCAACTGACGCGCAGTGGCTTTCCCAATCTTCGCCCTGTCTAGGTAAGGTAGGAAAAGCATGCGTCTCTACATGTGGGGAGGAACGTAACCATAAATCAGAAATGATGTATGACCCCCAAAAAGAAATATGATTTTATCCTGTATGAACTCCACAGCTGTCTGCCATTAAAAACATATCAGCCCAAATGTGTGTGTGTGTGTGTAAGACAGAGTGTGTTTGCAGAACACTCATGCAAATAGTGTGTTTAAACAGGCTTCCCCATTTGTCTAAAAGTCATCTCTTGAATATGTAGCGCATGGAAAAAGTCCCTGACACACACACACACACTCGCTCACACTCACACCTTACTCCCGTTGACACTCTGTCTTGTCACTCAGGCCCTGGGTGTGCCCTCCAACAGCCCTTCTTTCAGACCCTCACTGCCCCAACAAGATGCCTCATTTCCCAGGGGAGAGCTCTATAGCTCCATGCCTACCCATATGCACCCACACACACACACAGCACCCTGGTCCCAGCCCCCTTCAGACTGCACAAAGCCCCCATTGTGAGGCACAATGCTGGCCGCCCCTTCTGTCTTTCCCCTGTAGCCTCTGCTCTGTTTCCCCCATAGCTCTGTCCCTTCTGCACCCTCTTGCCTTTGCCTGACTCCCTCATTCTCTGCTTTTCAGTCTTCTTTGCCCTCTTTCCTCTCTGCTCTCTCTTTTTTATTCTTAAATCCCCTCTACCAATCCTGTTGAGTCTGTGTCTGTACGGGTCTCGCCTCTGCCCTCTTTTATCCTAGCTCAGCCCTTTTCTCCTTCAATGTTAAGGCCTTGGACATTCCCTCTTCTCCACCCCCCCGTCTCTCCCAGCATGGCCCTCCCACTCGCCTTGTGTTTCAAGACATTTTCCACTTCTCTGACTATTGTGTTACCCCCTATATCCCCGTTTCTGCCCTGAGAAGAAACGGGGATACATACACTTTTCATATCTAGGAGTATCTGTAGTTCATGTGAGGTAGGACTCATGGTTGAATGTAGAATAGAATGTAACTCTCTCTGCAGTGCTGTCTATTTCAGGATATGTTTTTAACAAAAGACTTTACAACCATTAAACACTACTGTGGGTACACTGTGTGACACACTTAGGCAGGGGACCCATAGTTTATCTCACAGTGCTTGTCAAGAGGGTTAGTGAAATAGCTCCCAACACTGCAGCATTGTCTATGTCACTCCAAAAGTAAAGAGTGTGTTATTTTCAAAATGGTTAAAGGAAGGCATTTAATAGTATAGTCCAAAACAAGATCAAGTTTGTTCTCAGACTGCTGTCGAATATGGCACTGCAAGCAAATACAGTATATTTACTGCACTTAAACGGTCTCATTCAGTCATGTCCACACCAGAAGAAGGGCCTTGGAGCTCTTGTGGTAGTATAGTATAACTATATAACTAGTATAAATTGCAAGCATGTATAAATTACTGAAGCAATCCAAGCCAAATGTGGCTCCTCTTCCTCGTCATCTATTTTGTCTATTTGTTTTTTGTTTGCCAGCCTTTGTGTCTGTTTTTCCACAGCTTCCACACAATCTCTTATACCCCATTTTCACCTGCTGCTAACATTTAATCTTGATCTAGATGCATCATCCGGATAATGACATGCAATCCATGAATATTTGAATTTCTACCTGTTGTTAATAAGGTTTCTCATTATGTTTATTCTGTCTGCATTGTGATCTCAATATGAAAATTAGTTGGGTGGATTTCTCAGGTAAAGGGAAGCAATGTCTTGCATGGGCACCATTCAGTTTTTGCAAGGAGAAACTTGCTAGCTACAGCTACTAAGCAGGAAGAGGCAGAGTAGAGAGACTTTTCAACTTGCTGGGCAAATGTTTTTAAACTGTACTGATAGCATTTATATCTGGCCGGGATCCAATCACAACACGCGCAAGACCACTACAAGATGTGGTCTGGCCATTTTTTTCCAAGCCGGATTTTCCTAATCTAGCAGTAGGCAGTAGTTTTGCTTTCTCTCAAAAGCCATTTCTGAACACGTTATGCTTGCAGTTCCATCTGTGTTGCTCCAAATTTCAGGAAGTCCACAACTTTGCAACAGATTCCACCCATTCACATTTGTTTCAAAGTGAAAGAAGCAGCCTTAAACTTGACCATGGGGTGGAGTTGCAAGAATCTCTCTAGTACGTGTCTTTGCCAAGCTGCAAACCACATTTTGTCAATTAAATGTTGCCTTGCCTGTTGGTGAAGTACATGCATGCATATTGTTTAACATGTTTGATGTTTTATGAAGAGTCTACTCCTAAAGTGTATGTAGTGTATGCAGAGCTGAGGCATTCACCTCAGGAAATAATAAATCCCTGTAGTTTCTTGAGTCAGCTCAGCTGCAGTAACACACCTGAGTGTAAGTCTGCCTAATCTGTCTTCCTGAGAAACGGCAGCAGGAGCCAGAAACAGACAACAAACTAATAAGATTAGAGTAAAAACTAAATAAAATCTGCTAAACACAAACACATACACACAGACACAAGGAATCTTGAATTCTTACATCAACTAAGCCTTGTGGTCTGATTGGTTGAGGGGTGAAATAAGAGGAAATGTGGACACAACGTTGTCAGTTAAACTGAGGCCTAACCATGGCAACCCTGGCTGTATCCTGATGTGGAGGAGTGATGAGAAGGTGGACATTCCACACACTTGTCCTCCTGTGTTTCCTGATCAAAGGAGGAGAGGGAAGGAACAAAGCAAGCTGAGCCACCACAAAGCTTCCAGCAGAGCTGTGGTTTGTATTTTTCATGTTAAGTGAAAGGCGACCAAAATGCCTTCAAGAATCTGGGGAATTTTCCTCTTTAGGGTCGTCCAAGCCAGAACATTCTGGATGAAAGAAAGGAAAAAAGAAAGAAAGGAGAAGACTGAACAAACTTGTAAGTAAAGCAGAGGACGGGGTGGAAATGAGAGAGGCCAACTGCTCTAGTCACTGAGAGAAGTAAGAAAGCAATAAGAAAACAGTTGGAGATCCTAAATAGTTTGCAATAGCTTTGGAGCATTAAAAGACGTAGTCTTTCTCACCCTGGACAAGACAGCAGCCATATTAAACAGACTGAAGGAGATTCAGTCAATAACACACACAATAGCTGCCCATTGCTGCCAGCTCAAATACTGTCACTCACCAAGTGACACCTCTATTTCAGATCCCTGGGGGAAGGTTATTTTGGTCGCGCACACAGATACACACGCAGGTATCCATGGTGACTCACCCCTGCTCAGGAGCCCAGCAGTGGGTAATGGGCTGCTCAGACATCTGTGACAACTTGACGATGACTAAGCTTGTAGAAATTAGCACAGCATCAAATGGAAAGCTGGGACAGCGATGACCTCATTCCACTGGCTACAATGCCCCGCCCCCTGGTGAGGGACAGACGTGCAAAAGAATGAACTCCGACCGCAGGGAAAAGTGGGTCGGAGAAAAGAATGGCAGCAAAAGAGAGGTGTCCCATATCCAGACAAACCTCTCACATAGTGGTAACAGGATGGGAGTGTGTGTGTGATTCTTTGTGTTTGTGGTTCTGAGTAAAGCTATATTTACTGTGTAGAACATATGGCAAGTGCAACAAAAGGGATAAAAACAGGAAGAAATGAATAATTCAGGAGAAATGGACACCATTATACTTGACAAATGTATTTCCACAGAACTTTGGAGCTCTTATCTCACATGAGACACATTTTAAGGTCCTGAACCAAACTTTGAAAATTGATGCACCATGTCACACGTGATCCACGCTCTGGCTCTGCTCAGCCCAGGGATCCAGTCAAAGTCCCAGCTGTGTGGAGATCCAGCCTGCTGAGAGCAGAGCCCAGAACAAAGCCTGAGGGGCATGTAATGACAGGGAGCCTCCAGCACATCAGTCCGACACACAAACCCTAAAGCTTTACAGCTGCAGCTGCAGAGGTCAACCAGACAATCAGTGACAATGTCAAGGCTGACGTATGTTGGGACAAATAATAAAATAAAAGGCATGGGGAGCATTGGCAAATCTTGTCAATCTAAGAATCAAATCCTTTAAATGAGAAACAACATTAAGGGGAAACAAAAGGGATAAACTAATGCTGTTGTTTCATGGTTTGACAGCAAAGGCACATTGCAGAGAGGCTAAGGCTGTCTAAACACTGATAGACTGTGATAAAGGTTTTCCTTATCACAGCGGTTCTTCTACATCAGAGATTCAAAAACAATTAGTCACACCCAAAGTGGGTCACAGTCCCAAGTTGCACAACTCTTTTCCAAAATACTTTCTTCCCTCAAAAGTTGAATCAGGGTGGGCGACCTGACAAATATAATGATCTACATGATCATCTAGCTCACCCTTCTCTCTCTCTATGTTTGCCTCCCTTTCTCTCTTTTTGAATAAATTCCTTTTGTCACAGGGCTTCTCACCACCACCCACATTATTAGGAAGGCAAAGATCTCACCCTCGTCACTTTCAGAACGTTACTCTTATCGGAAACACAGAGAGAGGCTCTCGTCCATCTGTAGAGACCGTCATAATAAATTATAACAAATCACAAATCAGGAAATGTGTGCCTTAAAATTTTCTTTTAAATGTTTATGAACAAATACAAAATATAGGATGTATGGCTGCATAAACATATCCTCAAATAATGACATGACTATGAACTGAGTGGAATAAAAGTCACAGTGATTCAAAAAAGAAATCATGGTTTGGAGAAATAACGGCAGACAGAGCCAGAAAGTTATATAAGCATAGCATACCACGAGCCAATAATATTGAGAACAAGCTCAGTATGAACAATCCAACTTCACACTTCGATCCTAAATCCTTTGCCTGAGGTTTACAGCGTTGATGCTGGCATTAAACAGCCTCTTATTACCATGCAATTACCAATTAACCACATGACACACTGGTGATATAGCTGGAACACCTGCCAGATAGTTAAGTCTTCTATTTGACCCATTTGTCACATCGTCTCTGACCTTGTGATCTTTCACACATATTACACACTTTCTTCACACACTAATCCTCTGGACTATGCAGTCAAACCCCATGCTGCCTGCAAGTGAGCTAAACTCCCTGCCAAACCAGGCCAAAATGCACACTTGAGTTTCAAGACAACCTGTCTCGGTTTCCAGCTTAACTGCACCTAACGATACAAGAATCCAGCATTTTGCTGCCAACTGAAAGTCAAACTGTGTTTCTAACTCCCTGGAGATGATGAAAACCGAAACATGACTTAATAATACAACAATAAAATTCACATGTTGGTGATCATCATGACACAGGGAATTATTGAAGAACAATGATTATAATAAGTAGCTTTATAAAAGCAAGATTAAAGGTCAGTTTGAGGAAAAAAACGGTCATACCTTGAAGCATGCAGCGGTATGCTGACTCAGAGATGGCATAGATGTGTGGAGGCATCTCGTGCCTCTTCTTCCCTCTGTACATCTCAATGATGTTCTCTGAATAGATGGGCAGGTTCTTGTAGGGGTTGATGACCACACAGAACAGGCCAGAGTATGTCTGTAATTAAACATACAAAACAGAAAAACATGGGAAATTAATAAACAGTAAGGATCAGAGAGAGATGGCAGCTCAACATCAGAATATATATATTTTCAGGAAATATAAAAACATATTAACTATGCCATTGCCATTTTTACAAATCCTGCTTGAAACAGGCATGCAAGTTTCTAGCTTTTTAAATAATCAAGCCTGCATTTTATCAGTGCAGTGTCATAGTAATAGATGCAGGGTAGATTAATAGAGTCAGGCGGACTAAATGAAACACTGAACAGACTCTTGTCTCAAATCTAACAAAGCACCACACAATGTGAACACAGAGTGTATGAATATTATTAAGACTCATGTTGCTGCAAACGTTTAGCCTGCTTTCTGACTTGTGGTGTTGCGCTTGGCTGTGTAATTAGCCCAAAGACATCTCCCCAGAGGGTGTGTGTGGTATGAATGATTCTCAGGTATGCTGAAGGCTGAATTTGCCAAGCAGCAAGGCAGCCAGGAATGAGTTAGAGGCCCTGGTGGGGCAATGGCTCTCTCTCATTCTGCAGATGTTATAGGGGCTTTGCATTCCTCCTATAGATGACACAGAGAAAGAGCTGCTTACCAGTAGTATGACTTTCATCACTGGCATGTTGGGCTAACCCTAACAACCTCCATTTACCTCAGTAGCTACGAACAAACCGTACATACTTACTGAATGTGATCCTTAACTAACTACAGTTACATGCAAATGTATACAAATGTATGGATCTCAAATCTCTAACAAGAGTGAAAGAGAGTCATAACAATCCTAAAGTAATGTAGAGCTAAAACTGGAAGTCTGGAAGTTAGTCAAGTAAAGAAAAATCAAAGGTGGATTTAACCACTAACAAAAAGACACATATGACATACAGACACACGCTTAGCACTTATTGTTTTACACTGTATGTTTTTGTATGCTGTTTTATGTGGAATTGCCCCATGAAGCTGTCTTTAATTGCCCCCCGGGGACAAATTAAGTTTTTTTAATTTAATTGAATTGATGGATGTTACAGAGCAGTCTATCAGTCTTATCTGGCCGGAGGCCCCCGAGGATCAGAGGCAGGTGGCTGCCTGCTGGCTTCAATGTCACAGTGACAGACATGTTTGTTTGTTCTGTCTCCTTCTGGGACCATACGTACACTTGCATTAAAATAACAAAATATTCAGGAGCTTAGGAAAGGAAAAATGAGAAGCATGATCTGTAAGATGTTAGCCTCTTCTTTTAACTGCCAGCATGGCCCTTCGTGTTCATAAAGAGTTCATAAAAAAGCACATGTTCTCTACAGACTGCAGTCTGTAATGAATGACTGAGCCTCTGTTATAAAGAGCTTTAATTGTTTCAAGAGCCGCTTGTTCTGTTATCCTCTCCTGTTATTCTTGCTGTCAATAAATTGCATCATACCATAATACAGCACAGCCAATAACCAAATGTGTAATATTTATGTCCTACAGGGATCATTTCATAACAACGCATCAGACATCTGCTTCATAATTAAAACGACATCCAAGGCCAACTGAGACATCGTGCCATGAGTGAAACAGCAGCTATAAGTTCACAAAAGGGGCCCCAGAGAGCAGATTGTAGCCGTTACGTAACAGCTCAGTTAGGGCCCTCAGTCAGCACTGAGAAACTAATGCTCAGTACTGCTGATACAGAAAAAAAGCAGAAAGGGGTAGAAATAAGAAGGTGTGGAAGGAGAGAGAGGCAGGCAAAAATGAAGAGTGGAGCGCCGATCCAGCTGACAGGGCTCCCTCAGGTCCAAATGAGCAGCAGAGGTGTAACAAACAGTGAACCGTGTTCTCAGCCTTCCTGTAAATTGCTCCCAACCTGAGGGGAGGGGGGGAGAGAGAGATAGATAGATAGAGAGAAAGAGGGGCCTGCTGAAATTCTAACTCTCCACTCTCCTTTTTCGAGGCAAATGAAAAATTTATTCCCCCTCATCTGGAAACTGGAGCTGCTATAAATAGAGGGTGTGTTCTGTTGTCTTCGGTTCTGCGTCATGCAGCACCGAGACAGCTGGTGAGGCTGCAGAGAGATACCTGGACTGTACGTTCAATGTGGTGGCATTGTAATGTGAGGCATCATGTCTCTATATGCATGTTTTATTTGGTTAAAACTGCACAGAGCACTTAATACTCTTGAACAGAGCTGAAATGGTGCATTGATGTTTGCTGGGGAAACAATCTGATCTCTAAAAACAACAACACTGGGTGAATATGACAGCAGCTTTTATTTAACGTTAGAATCTCTGATCTACGTGACCAATTCAAAAAATACCTCAAAATGAAAAACAAGCAAGTAGTACTTTTATGCAGGCTTGATGTTGCAGTTCAGGAATTATTGTGAAAAGTCTTTCAGGACCATTGCAGTATATAGAAAACATTTACCACAACTGTTGCCAGCTAGCAAGAGCGTACGGCTAACCCAACACCGGCTGCCAAACCAACGTGTCTGGGAAAGAGAAGGTGATGTTTCCACTGTGAAATCAGATCCAGGGGAAGGGATGCCGTGGCCTAGTAACAGCTGAGCAACACACAGGCAACAGCAGACACAACAGCCGACCCCATCTGCCACCTCTGATCAGTCAGGCAGCGTGCCTGCCTGGATAGGCCCTTCTCCATTGCAGAGGCTGGAGAGGGCACTCTGGGTGCAGAGGCAGCCTTGGCGCCATTGATCTGTGTGGAGTATAGGAGACCTTGACCATTCCCCTGACAGCGCTTTGCTCTACTGATTTCATAACAAAGCTTGCGAATTCTTCAGCCAAGGCTTTTGAAATATGATCAGTACACTGAAATGCATGGTATCAAATCACACTTTTCTGCTTTTCTCCAGTGTTAATAAGTTGAAAGTTCATGCTCACTGAATTTTGGAGGCCATTGGCTTACAACCTATACTGCAGTTTATCAGAATCAGATCAGAATCAGAAATACTTTATTAATCCCAGAAGGGAAATTGTTTTTTGATACAGTTGCAGTGCTCAATAGAAGTTATTGAAGAATAAAAATAATAATAATAATAAACAGTAGAATATT